>JAEQML010064407.1:0-22095 GCA_016904865.1 Pissodes strobi | reverse complement strand
GCTAACGAATATTGTTACGAATTCCAATTCATTAACACTCATTAGTACTCCACTAATAATAATAAATTACTGATCACACTATAAAACTCCGAATTCGCACTGTATAATTCCGAAGCCAAAACTCAAGAAACTGCCGAAGGTGGTCACGAAGCGTATTATATACCCCTACCGCCAGCCTTCCAGAATCTTCTCAAAGAACCGCGAAGTGTCCAGCGCAATAGCGTAGTTTTCGCACGATAACTCACTATATGCTTGAAGAGCCGTGATAATATCAAAAACGCCTACGGCTTAGGTGGATGGTTGACGGCGCCAGTCTTTTTGCAATGGTTGATACGCTTTCAAAATATGTTAAAACTTTTCACTGAAAATGTTCCTTTACTGTGAATGGACATTCCAGCCACAAGTACCTGGATGCTCTTCTTTATCCAAAACAACATTGTTCTTCTATGCCTACCTCCCAACTGCAGACACCGACTGCAGCCACTGGTTGTCTCCTCTTTTGGGTCTTTATAAATGTATTGTGATCAAGAAATAACCTTGTTCAAAACACATCCAGGTAGAGTCATCGCACACTTTCAAGTTGGCGTATTGTTCGTTGAGGCATATGGCAAAGCAGCCACTGTTCAGTATTCGTGGTTTTAGTAAAACTGAAAACTTCCCCATTAATGCTGCAGTGTTTCTGAATATATGCATCAAGCAAATCTTCTTATTGATTATAATCATCAACCTAGATTTGATAGTAATCCTCAAGGTGCTGATTTTTGCCTGAATTCTGTATCTTACACTTGGATAACTCTTTCAGGCCTATGATGACGGATTTTTTTTGTGATAGTGGATAATGAGAACTATAGTTTACGCACCTAGAAGACCATGTCTTTTTGATGTGTAAACATCTTACGCGGCGGTATGAGGATAAATTTCGGCAAATGGGGCGGAAATGTAGGGACGGAATGTGTAAACCGATGTGACATTATAACCCGTGCGCATTGAGGAACAAGCTAATTCAGGACGGCCGCGGTCACAACGACTCAAATGGCGTTTCTGAAAAGCTAGCCGCCATCCAGGGCGGTATTAGATTTTCATTAGGTATATTATATTCGCAGTGTATTTGGATCCATAGCACAGCTTATTTTTAATAGAGTGCTGAATTTAAAATGAATGAATCCACGACAAATTCGTCCTAAAAAAGTCCGAAAATTTCGGATTAAACTGATTTTAGACCATATTTTAAATCAAACGAACTGTCAAAAGTATTATTCAGATGCCCAGACGTTTAAAGCAATATTGAGTCATGGCCGTCTTCTAAAATTTGCAAAATTTCGTTATTGCCTTTCCCAGATCAAAGGATGTCGTCCCAAGGTGACTAGCAGGTAGTGAATAAGCTGTGTCCATAGGTTGATGTTATTCCTGGTGGCATTAGATTTTCGTGTCGAATTTATGCAATTTGTAATCCACTCCGATTGAAACTGCCAGTAAATATTATTAAAGAATCCTAACAAATATTATAAATGCAAATGTGTTTGTTTGTTTGTTTCTTATGCTTTCACGCATAAACTACTCAACCGATCATCATGAAATTTTGTACAGATATTTTCAAGACTATAGTAAAGGACATAGGACACTTATAGCTTGTACGCGTGGCTTCGCTCGCGTGGATTATTAGGTACGGTTAGTTTTAATCCTATTTTCCGCGCGTAAACTACTGAACCGATCATCATGAAATTTTGCACAGATATAGGTATAGTAAAGGACATAGGACACTTTTAGCTTTTACCCGCGGCTTCGCTCGCGTTGATTTTTACGGTTAGCTTTAACCCTATTTTTTATTTTCTTGAGGTTATATTTGTAAAAAGTTTTTTTTCTTGATTTTGGACATAGCTTGGGTTAGTTTTTGTTCTTTGCGACCCTGTAGCGAACGAAGGGCTATGCGTGAAGTGTACTTACTATTAGACACTCTAATGCAAACGTTACAAATGTAAACATTAAACAACGCACGTCAGGCGGTATCTGTGACGGGAATGTGTTTTGCAGGCTGTCTGTAACCGTTAGTGTGAAACGTGTTCTTTCTAACGCCAGAATATAGGCAACCAATTCCAAATAAGAGGTTGCCTATATTCAGGCGTCACGCGGCCTAAGGTGGCATTAGATTTTCATGTCGATGATGTCGATATAGGATATGTTTACACATCAGTGTCTCGAGTACTAGCAGACTCGTTCAATTTTTTTAGTATACCAGTCTGTTCTGATTGTGTTGTTCATTTTATGTAAGGTTACATCTAAAAAATTGATTTTATTTTGGTCTTCAGTTTTGAGTGTAAACTGCAACTTTCATGATAATTGTTGAACATTGACAAAACATATTCTGCTTTATCATGGGGAATTGAAGTGATGCAGTCGTCTACGTATCTAGAAAAGAATGGTAAATCAATGTCTAGACTCTAGTTTCGATATGACATTTTCCTCCAAATCCTCTAGGACAGGTTTAGCAACTACACTATTTTGCTCCCAGACCACCCCTTTGTATCTGTTTATAAATTTTGTCTTTACAAGAAGTATGTAGAATTTAGGGTTAATTCAATAGCTTCCTGAAAATCGTCTAGTTGAATATCAGTGTATTTTTCAATATGCTTCCATTTCTTTTGAATTATGTCTTTTGTCAAATTTATGGGTATATTAGTACAGTGTCAAAAGAAATCATATTATAGTTTTGTGATAGTTGAATATTTTTTATTTTGTCTTTAAAATGTGATCAATCCTTTATACAGTATTTATATTTTATTATCACACTTGAAATTAAATTTTTTGAGAATTAAAAAAAAATTATATGGGGATTGGATACAGGAAACTATTAGTCGTAGACGAATCCTTTCTTTGTGCAGTTTGGGCAAACTGGTGGTGCTATAGTCGAACGGCATTTTGTGATGAAAGCAAGCGACTTGGCATACCATTAGCATAGACCCATTGGAACGATTTCACCCGCAGTACCAGTGAACCCATCCCTTAGGATTCAAAATGGCGGCCACTATTTATTTAAAAAATCGTATATTCAGTTTTATTTTTTTCTGACAGCGCATTATTAAAATTTAAATACAAAGATGCAAAATATATTTAAAATAAATTTTATTCAATGAAGGAAATACGCTGAACTAGCGGCAAGACTGCATGTTGCGGAATTTCGACAACAGTTGTCTTGCTCTTGCGGACGCGGACAGTATACGATGGTCTTGCGCCTCGTGCGGGTGGTGTATGTTAATGACGGAAAATCATATTTTGATGGTGTCCGGGTATTTTGGTTTAGAAATATTGTTGATAATTTATTTATTTGGTGCCGTTTGGAATAAAAATTTGGTGTGTGCTTAAGACCGCACAACAGAAGTGAAAACTTCAACAAGCGGGGTCATCGTTTGTCAGAATTTCGATCCGCGCCTTCGTTGCAGAGATACGTGCGAAAAACGGTTTCCCCCCAAAATCTCCCCTTAAATTAGAGCCCGGGTCCCCCCGTATGGTCTAAGGTGGTCCCCCATGGGGCGCACCTACCATAAAACGTTCGACCGCATACCTTTTCCCGTTCTCCCGAAATTAATTATTTAAGTTTTTCCTTCTCCCCCCTCTCCTGGCGAAACATACGCCCCGGAGTCCCATTTTCGTCTAGAATCTTCTTTTTACCCCGCCTACATCCCCTGAAAATTTCAGCCCTCTACCTATACGGGAACATGCAAGTACAAGCAGCGTTACGTTACATATCCGAGCATGACGCGTGACGCGTGACGGCTCGTAGTATATTAAGTATCAAGAACAGTAAGGACAGTTTACCGATCGACGACAATGTTTGGCGACTGAGCGAAGCGAAGTCGCCAATATTGGAGGAGATCGGTAAACTCCTTACTGTTCGAGATGCTTATACTATTTTTTGTACGCCCATTATGAACAGAAGGATATTGACTAAGCAAATAATATCTTGAAAATGGTAAAAATTGTGTTTTGGATAATTATTTCCGCCCTGTAGATCCACTAAACCTTAAGTGGGTTGTGTTGTTACTATGGATACGTTTATAATTATACTTTTTAATGTCACGATATTTGACAAACACGTAACTATTATTATATTAGTAGTGATTTAGAAGTATGAGTGAGTCTGAGATCGATAATTCTGATATTGAAGAGGCATGGGAAATAGGGTGCTCTTCAATAATTCCGGAGAAATCAAAAAATCGTTATGAAAAGACGTATAAAGTTTTCAAAAAGTGGTTTGAAGACATGGAAAGAGCTTAAACGAAAAACTCCTGTTGGCATACTTTGTTCAATTTTAGGTATTTTTTTAGAGCATATTTAGAAAAAAACGAAACATATTTTAAAAATAGTCTAGTTTTTACAAAATACTGATGTTTCAAGAAAGGATCATCTAAAGATGATGCATTTTTTCTACAAGTTATATATATTTTACTTACCGTTCAGCTGAACGGTAAGTAAATTACTTACCGTCGCGTTTTTGCTTAGCAACCAGTAAACTTAACCTACCGTTCTAAAACCAAGCACGGTAAACAATCCGAAATAGCATGGGCGTACAAAAAAGATTTAAAAGCTGACGTCCAGCTTTTTTCTAGACTATTTATTTATCATTGCCAGGGAACGGGATTTGGATTTAGATAATTTTTTTCAGTACGAAAACCAAAAGTGCCCGCCTTCGTAGTCTCTAAATGGCCAGCTACGTACAGGTGTAAAATCTCAATTAGCGAAGACCTCGAAAGCTCTTATTGACAAAGATGATCACAACGCTTTGCCTACATTTGATGGAACCATTTACTACGGTGCTGCTATGGTGCAAGGAAATCGACCTATAAATTCAAAAAATTTCCAGGATTATTTTTTCTTATATCTAAACAGCATTTTTGCTAGAGCACAAGGATTTAATGCAAAAAGGGTTGATGTTGTGTGGAATCTATACTATCATGACAGCCTGAAAGCACAAGAACGAAGAAGTCGAGGATCTGGCATTCGACGTCAGGTGGTACCGATTGGCGCTCTTCCACATGATTGGTCTGATTTTCTCCGAAGTGATGAAAATAAATCAGCTTTTTTTTCGTTTTCTAGCACAGCTCCTGTTAGAATGCTCGTCAAAAATATCAATTGTTACCAACATTGATAATGTGGTGCATTCGTCCAGTGACTCCCTCACTTCACTTAGTGGAAAAAAATTTAACTTGGAAGAGGCTGACGGACGTTTAGCGTGGCACGTTAAAGACATGATTGAAAACGGGATTTCTAAAGTTTTAGTCAAATCTTCGAACACTGATGTACTGGTAATTTCAATTTCATATTACAATGAATTTAAAAAGGCTGGATTGCAAGAGCTGTGGTTACTAAGTAGAATGAGAAAAAACCAGAGTTTCATTGCTATTCATAAAGTTGCACTGGCATTAGGATGTGAAAATTCAGGGGGTACTTATGGGCTTTCATTCATTTACAGGCTGTGATACCAAAAACATCAGGTTAAATGTCTTTGTGTGATACTAAGTCTTTTTTTCATCCAAAGGAAAAAATACATGTTTTAAGACCTGGATACAGCATCCTGAAACAATACCAGCGTTTATTGCATTGTCAAAGCCAACATCGAATCTTGATGAAGAAACATTTGTTTTATTGGAGAAATTCACTTGTCACCTATATGATACCCAAACAGAACTTAATAGTCTTGCCAAAGTAAGAAGAGAGCTATTTGCAACAAAAAACTAATTTGTACAATTCATTCCACCTACAGTCCCCCTTTTACGCCAACGCTCCTTTCGTGCAGCATATCAAGTTGGGCATATATGGAGCACCGCTTTAATTTGTGACAATAATAATCCTCAATCGCCTTCGTCATGGGGTTGGAAATTATCTGGCATCATCTGGGTACCACACTGGTCGACAGCCTCACCAATTTGGGAGGATCTATCTTGTATAGACCGTTGTGGCTGCAAATCAGGGTGCGAGACCATGAGATGCACGTATCGTAGGAGTGGCATTCCATGCACAGTGCAGTGGTGTAGTTTGCAAAGGCAACTGTATTAATAAAAGGTAATATTTTTTTCCATATTTTACGTTAAAATTTCACAGCTAGAATCTTCTTTTGCAGCTCATCATGGGCTGCCGAGTGCCAAGAAGATGACACATTTGAAATTGTAGAAAATGCTCCTATTTAGTATTAAGCGAAATAATTACAAATAAATCACTTTAGTAGTATACATTTCAACGTCTACACATATTTTAATAACTGATCGCCATCTTGAATCCCAAGGGATGGATTTTTGTTAGTGCAGGTAAAATATAGGATTTTAACATATTTGATATATATTGATACATTTCAAAAATATATTATGCATTATATACAAATAAACCATTTAATTTTTTAAATTAACAAATACCTTCCCATATTTTTAAGTATTCGCCGTCTTGCATCCTTACGGATAAATTTTCTGGTACTTCGGGTTATAAATAATAATAATAATAATTAATCTTGATATATTGTTCAACACATATCAAAAAATATGTGTAAAAGGTCATAAAAACCATGTAATTTTTATCCTCCTGTACCGTCTCACTCATATTTTAACGAGTGGTCGCCATTTTGAATTCTAAGGGATGAATTATGTGGTACTGCGGATTAAATTAATCCAAAAGTCCTATACTATTATCACAGTTTATACGGTATAAACTGTGCTTACCATACCAAGCCGCTTGCTTTCATCATAAAATGCCGTATCTTTTCATCTGCCGCTACCACTAGTAAATATAGCGTTATAGATCTTAAACCGTTAGCCGTTTTCGGCGATATATCTCACTTGGCAATTAAATTGTTGCTTTTTTTCTGATATATCGTATTCTTGTAACTCCATAATACGGGTTTTGTTGGTTTTGTCAGGCTTTAATATGATCAAATCAGGATTTCCTTTAAAAAAAAATTTCTTTTTTATATTTATCATTATTTATTTTCTTATTCTCGTAACTTAGCTTGTTTTTATTTTTAAAATTAGTTAATATGTTCTATCACATCGTTCTAATTTCATTTTTTTTTTGGAATTAGTCAAATGAAATATGGATTTCAGGAGTTGGTACGTCTGTAGGAAGTTGAATAGATCCAGCGTAATTTGACACAAGATTTAAAACCTGACAGGCATAATCGGAAATATCTATGTTTGTTAACTTTTCTACCCACATCATCATTTTTGTTAGCCATATTTTGTTTCAGTTTTTGAGATAAGCATATTGATTTTATTTATATTTTTTTCTTTTGTCATATTATTACAATGCAATTTCAGTTTTGTTCCAACCGATCATGACAATTAAAAATGGTGGTCCCTCGTACGATTTTCTAGTCGGTTGGAAAAAGCCCATGTTATCAAAAATAAAATGATAGTGGTGAAATGATAATAACTATAATTATGTTTAAATGGAATACTCTTTTTAAAAATTGTTACTTGTATTGTTGGCATCCAACTATTAAATTTTATTTTCACAACGGGTCAAAAACAGCTTTATCTAAAACCTAAATATTTTTTGTCCACCCTATAACACTTCAAAACAAGTAATATCGCTTAAAAAATATTATATGCATAACATGCCCAAAAATTATTAAAGCTGTTAGAAAATAAAACTGTTAAATACATTATTTTATAATGTATATCCATACTTCATACGGCGCGGCGATGACCAAATTAGGCTACCATACTCGTTTATGCAAAACGAAGCAATCAAGTTGTTTAAGATACACATACCCATCAAAATGTGTGGTGAATCTGGCATTAAAGACATATTGTTCTCTGTGCATCATTTTCTCTTATCGAGACATACCTACTTAGGCTTGCCAGACGTACCCCTTTTTTAGGTACAATACCCATTTTTCTATAGGTATAGAATTTTAAAAATACCCTTTTTCTAAAAATCCAGAAATGGTACCAAAAATACCACATTTCGAGACGGGCGTGTTTGTTACACAAAAATTAATTTTTAAGTGGCACTGGCCCACCGGCACGGTCACTCATCATTGCGTTTTTGTGAAAAAAATAAAATGTTGAATAAAGATTTGCAAAAATTATTGTTAGTTTTAACACCACATTCGATTTTAAACCTAAAATTTATTATAAAAAAAAATCACTCAGTATTCAGTTTAATAAAAATTTTGATTAAAATTGGGCGCGGTTGGGATTTTATGACATTTTTTGTTCGGCGAAAACCGAAATTTTGAAAATACCCCTTTTTCAAAATTTATATCTGGCAAGCTTAGATATACTTATTGAATTTTAGTGCATTATCTAACATGACTCAAAAAGTCCTGACTTGTTGCAATATGTTGACACTAAATTAGTAAATTTATAGTATGATGGATTGAATTTAAATTAAATCTTAAAAACCTTCGCAATTACCAACGCTCCTGAATAATATTCTGTTTATATTAATTATAAATAAGAGCGATTTGTCATAAATAAAAGTGGTCCTAGTCATAAATTTGAACCTTAGAGAACCCGAAACATAGGTAGGTACTTTTAAATCTGTTAAAATTTGCACCTTGATCTGTGCATAGCATATATGTAACAAGACTGCATAGTGTTCTCGATCTTGCTCCCAAAATAAGAAAGTATTAATTCTGCCAGATTCGTTGCCATAACAATTTATTTATTAAATTAGATTTGTGTTGTAGAAAACCATGCTGATGGAGAGAAATATCATGTTTAATTACTTGATAAATCAGATTAAACATAACTATCTGAAAAACTGTAGATACGACATTAATTATGCAAATTAGCCGGTAATTAACAACTTCCTGTTTTACACCGCCTTTAAACACTGGCACTACCTTACTTATATCGTATATATTTTCTAGGATATGAGTTGAAATTTTAATTTCGCGTAGGTATATAGATATTAAAGAGAATAGGTACTGTTTGCCAAATGAAAGAACCTGTACGGAAAGAATGCGGGCAAAAAATGTCCTCGCATATTTAGATGCTGCCACATTTTTTCCCACTAATCCTAATTTATTTTCTGTCTAGTTTCCTATAGTGAATTAAATATTTATATTTCCTACTTGAATACTTAATTTTGTTATTTTCCTTAATACTAGTGTCTTCTATTATTTACTATTTTATTTACACAGGGAAATACGGAATATGGAATAAGTATACTATAATATTTATAATGTTTATATTTCATTCGCCTTCAAGCTATTTAAAATACGCGACAATAGGCAACAGTGCGACGTTTACTTGATTTTTAGCGGGGAGGCAGTTTCGTGATTGGCCGCAGGATATATTTAATACACTTTGACCCTAGACCAACACCTAATTTTTTTTTACATATTTTAAAATTTCGGCAGTGAGTTGCTTTAGCCATTGGCGTGGAAATTGCCGATGCCGAACTGTGTGGTTATTTATATTATTTGGTTTGTAGGGTCTGGTGATATATAGGTTTTGTCGATTTTGCACATTCTCTTTTTTCACTAGAAAGGGGGTGTCCTATATAGTAGTTTAAGCCAAAAAAGTCGGAAGATCCGCCACATTTGAACCGAAAAAATGCCCTCAAAGTTCGAGTTTTGACACAAATTTTCAGCACCACTTCACAAAAGCCCTAGAAATATAGACAAAACACATCTGAAAATAAATTGTCGGGTGAAAATATTAACTAGGATACATTTGCGCCGAACGAGAGACCTCCGTTTTGTTCCGGTCCTAATTTAAAGCGACTCATAGCCATAGCCCCATTAAACAAAATTAAATTTTACTTGTAAATATCCATCCTTCTTTTTACTGTCAACTGTCACAATAGTCAAAACAAAGATTTTTAAAAAGGCACACTGTTGCCAGACGTTTACTGTAGTTTCGTTAGCAAAATTCATTAGAAAAATGGTGCGCTATAAGCGCAGCTTATTCACTACCAGCTAGTCATCTTGCGACGGCATCCTTTGATTTGGGAAAGTCAATAAACAAGTTTTGCAAATTTTAGAAGAGGGTCATGACTTAATATTGTTTTAAACGCCTGAGCATCTGAATAATACTTTTGACAGTTCATTTGATTTAAAATATGCTTTTTCTACTACCGTGCGTAAAGTACTCACTTTACGCACTCTCTAAGATTCGTAAAATGGGCTTTTTTATTGTGCAGTGCGTAAAATAAGTTATTTTACGCACTAGTGCGTAAAGTAAATCTGACATATTTTTTGACATTTAGGGCAATGCGTAAAATAATATATTTTACGCACTAGTGTGTAAAATAATTAATTTTACGCACTAGTGCGTAAAGTAATTTAATAATATTTTTGTTTTTTCATATATTTTTCGGTAGTGGAAAAAATTTTGTATGCTACTCATGTGTAAAGTACCCTTTTTTTATTCAATTTCAATTAAATATTTTTATCAAAGTTCCCATTCATAAAAAAAAAGGTTCACTTTACACACTTGTTGCATAAATAACTATTTTATCGTCTAAAATCCGTTTAAAAACTATTTTAAAACGCACAATTGTATAAAAATCCGAAATTTCCGAACCTTTCAGGGCGATAGCCGAGGCTTCGGACGAATTTGTCATGTATTTTGAAGCGAAAATTCATTTTAAATTCAACTGTGGAACTGAACCGCTCAGGGCGCAGTGCCCGACACTCCAACTTTCCGATTTCGATAGAGTTGACTAGCTGGTAGTGAATAAGCTGTGCTATAAGTGTCTCTACTTTTTTTTTATTTAGGTGAATGATTTTTTTATGGCAGTAGCACATCCTATATTGCTCGACGAGCGGTGTGTGTGCGAAGATGTTGATTGACACGGTTCTTGAATAGTTAGTTTGGGGAACAGATGTCCTGGGAGCATATTCGCATGTAACAGGCAAGATGTCCATTCGGCAATGCCGATCGTTTCTTCATATGTGACGTGCACGATAGCATTTAGTCAGATGTCGTGACTGTTACATAGAATCAACAAATAAGTCTTCAATTATTTTAACACTTCATGCATGGCCCTCCGCTCGCTTCGCTCGCTACGGGGGCTCAACAAACAGAAACTAACCAAGTGCTAACCAAAACTAACCCAAAATAAAAAAAATAATAAAATACAAATTTTGGGTTCATTTTGGTTAGCATCTGGTTAGTTTCTATTTGTTGAGCCCCCGTATAGAGAGCGAAGCGAGCGGAGGGCCATGCATGAAGTGTTTAAATAAGTGAAGACTTATTTGTTGATTCTATGTAACAGTCACGACATCCGACTAAATGCTATCGTGCACGTCACATATGAAGAAACGTTCGGCATAGTCGAATGGACATCTTGCTTGTTACATCCGAATATGCGTCCTGGGAGTGAGTTCCACAGTGATGCAGTGCGCCAGACAAAGGAGTTCTTGTAAAGCGATGTTCTAGGTGTTTCCAGTTGTACGACGAACCGGTGCGCTCTTGCCGTCTATCGTGACTGTCTGACAGGCGTTGTCAGGGGCGGGATAAGGCGGGCCAAATCCTGGGAACATCTGCCGTAAAAGTATCTGTAAAACAGGGATTTCTCGGTCACATGTTTGCGGTGTTTCAGACTATCCAGATTCCGGGTCAACTCCGGGTCACCGACGAGACGCACAACTCTCTTCCGAACGAAATCCAGTAGCTTTAGGGTGTGCTCTGGCGTGGCACCCCAGATGTGTGAGCAATATTCTAAGCACGGTCTTATTTGCGCTTTGTAAAGCAAGAGCAACTGCTGCGGTGTATACATTTTTTGTTGCGAAATAGCGTACCAAGCTTCTGGGAGGCTGATTTTGCGACGTTAGCAACGTGGTCATGTCAGGACATATTGCGGTTGACCGAGACCCCCAGTAGTCCGATTTAATGAAGATGAAGGGATGGTCGATCCTGTCATAATGATATCATTACCCGCCGTATGGTAAACGTGGCTGCTTGGATGATTGTTCAATGTGCATTTGCATTCATTCATCGGAATAAAAGAGACACTCATTCGATTACACTATTCCTTTGTAGGTATGTATATATTCGTCAAATATTTCACTTCATACATGGCCCTCCGCTCGCTCCGGGGGCGTAACCAAACAAACCTAACCCAAACTAACCCAAGACATTCCCAAATGAGGAAAAACAAACTAAAAAATATTTGCATTTTCGACTGACAAATTTCAATTTTTTTTTTATTTCCTGCATGCCTTGGGTTAGTTTGGGTTGGTTTTGTTTGGTTGCGCCTCCGAAGCGAGCGGAGGGTTATGCGTGAAGTGGAATATTAAATATACTTAAATAGTAAACAACACTGTTATTCCCCATAAGAAAATGTGCAACTTTTGGAAACACTGTGCCAGGCCCCCGGTGTCGGTTACTAAAATTTCATTATTTTCACGTTACAATTTCAATATTTTCACGTTACACCTGGAAAAGTCGTAGTGGAAGTTTTTTCGGCTCAAATGTGGCGAATCCTCCGATTTTTTTGGCTTAAGCTACTCTGTAAGACACCCCTTTTCTAGCGAAAAAAAAAAGAAAATTTGCAAAATCGACACAACCTATATATCATCAGACCCTTAATTTGATGATATCTTTGAAGATTTTTAACCTTTCTTATATTTTTCTTGCATTTGGTGATTATTATACGCGGTTCTAATTTTTATATATTTCGGATAACTCTCTTAACTGAACTATCTAAATTAAAATTTTTATTACAAAACAATTCCGAACGTTCTATAAAGAGCGTTTTGGAACATACTTGCTTCAATATTGCCTAATTTTTAATACAAAAATTGAATGCCAGGGAATTTATATGAATTAGCTACGATAAACCGTTTTTTTCCAAATTAAGCGACGTCATCAATGACGTAAATACAAAACCTTCGGGAAACGAACTCTACTTATTACTACAACATATTTATGTAATACATACAACAAATAATATCATAGAATACTATCCTTATTATAAAAATGAGATATTATTATATGACATATTTTGTACTATAAGACTGTAATATAAAAAAACTGTAATTAATGTTAACGTCTTAAACTAATAATATGGTAAGAATAACCTCGTGCGCCTATGGGTAGGCAAGTTTTTTACGTGCTAGTCCTCTACCCCCTTCAGTCGTTGTTAAGGTTCACTCGCTTGGCGCACTATATGTTACAAAAGAGTGCCCTAGGGTACTTTTTGAAAGTCTATGCAACGCCGTTTTAATTTTTTGTATCTTAGGAGTATTTGGTATTCGTTTTAATTGAATTGAAATGAGCCGTAACAATTCAAATTATAATATTATGATGAAAATGTAATTTTCATGATAATATTATAATGAAAATATAATTTCCATTGTAAACATTATTAGTGTAACAACTAATCTCTGCTATAACTTTTAAACAACATAATTTATTTGATCTGCAAATTTTAGTGATTAGCAAAGTTACTTTAGAAGCATTTATCTACAGCTTTTATTCTATTTCCATTATAAATAATATTAAAATAAAAATAGCATTTTCATTATAATATTATAATTTTTATCATATAGGATTCCCTTAAAAGTAGTAATAGGTATTAATATAAACTTGAATGGATGGTACATAAATTTCTTTACTAATAATTAAATTGTTATGAATTTCTATGAATAGTAATTTTATTTATTAGCAATTGTTGTGATTTCGAATTTCCATGATTACCTATTTTCGTGATTACCAATTTTCATTATTTGCAAGCACCTGTGCATTTCTATTTTCGGATGTGGCGCCATCTATTAGTGACGACTGCGGATTCCTTGTTGCTGTTAAATTGTGTCGCAGGAAGTGACTACGTTCACACCGCCTCCTTTACCAGAGAGATAATTGTCATACAGATAGGGCAAGCTACTTAAAAAAAAAGTAGCTAGCTACAAGCTACAAATTACAACCTACTAAGAATTAGCATTTAAAGATCCTTTACAGGCGTAGCCGACTATATCAAAATCGGCCTCTCTTATTGGTCGACCCATCTCGTATTATAGTATGTCTTCGTGATGCAATCAATTTATCGCAAGAGCTCTCGTGGTGTAGAGGTTTAGATAGTTGGGTCTCACCTGGACGGCACGGGTTCGGACCCCGTTGCTTTTTTTATTTTTCTTTAAGATTATGTTTCTAAACAATTTTTATTCTTGATTTTGGGTATCTCTTGGGTTAGATTGGGTTAGCACCTGGTTAGTTTCCTTTTCTCGAGCCCCCGTAGCGAGCGAAGCGAGCGGAGGGCCATGCGGATCGACCAATAGGAGAGGCCGATTTTGATATAGTCGGCTACGTCTGTAAAGGATCTTTAAATGCTAAGAATTATAAGTAGTACTTTACCTCTTTAAAAGGATAAGCTCTTGATGACTTAACTATATATTATATTAGTTAAAAGCTTCTTTTTTATTGCAGTGGCACCAACTAAAAGAAGGTCCTATGGCGCTCGACGAGCGGTCTATGTGCGAAGATGTTGATTGACATGTCCTGGGAGTGAGTTCCACCGTGATGCAGTGCGACAGACAAAGGAGTTCCCGTAAAGCGACATTCTAGATGTTTCCAGTTGTACGACGAACTGGTGCGCTCTTGCCGTCTGTCGTGACTGTCTGACAGGCGTTGCCAAGGGAGGGATGAGGCGGACCCAATCCTGGGAACATCTGCCGTGAAAGTATCTGTAACACAGAGACATCTCAGCCACATGTCTGTGGTGTTCTAGACTATCCAGATTCCGGGTTAACTCCGGGTCGCTGACGAAACCGCACACAGCTCTCTTCTGAATGGAATTCAGCAGCTTTAGGGTGTGCTTTGGTGCAGCACCTCAGATGTATGAGCAATATTTTAAGCACGGTTTTATTTGCGCTTTGTAGAGCAAAAGCAACTGCTGCGGTATATACAGTTTTTTGTTACGAAATAGCGCACCAAGCTTCTGGGAGACTGATTTTGCGATGTTAGCAACGTGCTCATGCCAGGACATATTACTGTTTGTAACAGTCCGATTTGGCCAGTGTAAAATATTTCTGACTTTCATTTTATATGCTGCATTTTGCAAAAAAATGCTGTATTTTGCGATAAGAATTATTGAAAAGAGATCAATACTCTTTGGTTAATTAATTCTAAATTTATTGATTCGATTTGCTGTCAATAAGCTTGCTTAAGGTTGCCGCATTTGTTAATGTAAATTAATTTTATTCTAAATATAGGTTAATGATTTATTTGTATTAGCTTTTATAACACTGTTGTGGCCTTGAGTAGCTATTTTGATTCTCCCTTTCTCTTATGTATCCCTCAGGCACTTTGAGACTATATTTATTTTAGTTGATAAGCGAACCACAGATCGCTTTGGTTTGATCAAATCACTAAAATAGGATATTATGTTATTAGTATAACTTTGCTTAATTTATATTACATTACCGTAGAAAGGCCAGCAAACCGTTTTATATTTTTAAGAATTGTGTTAATAAAACCTGCTTTTAGGCTTCGTTAGATCCGTAAAATTCATATTTTATTTTCGGTTTAAATATTTCATAACTTTTGAGAACTTCTGATAAAACTTTTTGGGACCTCTGGCTGGTTTCAGATATTTATATTTATATTTCCACGCGGCCAGCCGCGGTCTGCTGTAATCCTAGCAATATTCGGTTGGTACTGTTGGCAGCATTGGGTAGTAGGGATGGGATATTTCCCATAATTGCTGCTGTCGATTCACATTTTTTTAAGTTTAACGTTTTGTTGAGCAATATTCTCTAGTATTTCTTGAAAAAAATAATTTCAGCTCATTATGTGCGGCTCCCGCCGTCGTTCTGCCACCGTAAGAACTAAGTCGTTTATTATCTTAGAATTATTCCTCGTATTTTTGGCATTTTTCAGCTGATCACTACTTCTTGATTCGACGTTTTTTTCTAATCCCGTGGTAGAGAAAAGGCGAATAATAGAGTTCTTCTAGAAATACCCATCAAGGCGAAATTATGGTTTGTGCAGTCATAGTGACTCAACGTTTAGTATTGTAATTTTATGCTACCCTTCTTTTGGGATATTATTGTGCTGATTTATGTTTGTGTTTTGACACGACCGATTTCTCGGGATTTAACTACTGCATTAGGTAAGCATTTTCTTTGGAATTATTTTTTTTTTCTATTGCTTGTGAAGCACGTGGACGCCATGATGCTAAAGTCTTTTTCCGTTATTTCCAGAGGCTTTCGAGCTCATCTTACCAGAACCAAGACCGTCGAATAGCGTATTTGTGTTCACCAGTAAAGCCTAACACTTCTTTCCAATTCTGGCAACTTAAAAATATATGCAAAATATTTATTATGCCTATTTTACCGGAATCAAGTTCTTCACCAATAAATTGTCGTAATAACTTCTTTGCCGTATAAAGCGGCAACAATTTACTTCTGGTTCTAATTACTTGGCCTAGTTAGCAACAAATTTGGTTACCTATATATCGTAGTGGCAACTGCTAAACTAAATATCTAACTTAATCTAACTAACTTAACCTTATTTTTAACCGCAACGCTAAATTAAGTAATAAAAGCTAATAATAAATAACTTTTTGAAAATTTATTTAAACATACCTTACTGGATTTAGTGGAATTCGAAAAGATGACACATTTCCCTGATTTATGTTAACGTCACATCCATCAACACTGCAGTAAGAAGAATGACTAGCTTGAGAAGCCATTCCCGAAACTATCTCCAAAAAGTAACGTTTCAACGCACACTCTAATAATTATTGTTCTAAATTTTATTTGCTCACCGCATACAACGCTCCGTAAATATGTAAGCTTAATATCTTAGGACACCGCGTACCAAACCACTGAGAAGTGAACTGCCGACCCACCGGTAGAAGCGGCAGTTTGGCGGTGAGGGAGGCGCGTCGGCAAGAGGGAAACTTATTGCTCGAATGGCCAAGTGCTTGGACTATTTAGAATATCTATAGACTCTGGTGTTATGCTCGATATAAGTATTGTTTGATTTTGTGTAAACTGTGTGTTTGTGGTGTACAATAATTAATTAGGAGTTACGTAGGTGAGACAATCTCACGGAGTAATTTAATTTGGCTTTTTACTTAATATTTGATTTTAAGAGTTATTGTGTAGGTATTTCATAGAGTAATGAATATTCTCTAATAACTTCAATAATTATTATTGTATTTAAGAGTCGTATAAATTTCAAAGCCATATATTATTTCTGTATTGTAGAGTTTGCGCAATTCCTCCCAAACCTGCAGCAGAGTGAAGAGCCTGCGCCACTTGGGGTCACTAAATCATGCTACACTGTTGATACTTTGCCCCACTATTAGTTCTCCCTTATCCCTCTATACTGGGGAGAGGTTGCGCCACTTGTCTAATCCTGCTACAGTGTGACTATTTTCATCATCTGTATTTCCATATACCCCTCTATTGTGAAGACAATGCTTAAACCACTTGCAGAATAAAGTGTATACCTTGCTATACTGTGAAGATATTGATTAATTTCCAATCTTCGTTCAAACACAACGGTCGCATTGTAAATTGTAAGAAACATTTTTGTTAAATTCTGAGGACTCTAATAATAACGCTTTTAATTTAACAATTATGGCAATCTGAATACTCCGACATGTTTTATCTAATCCCATAATAAGACCCATCATCCAGGCTCCACGTCTATTATTTTTTACCTAAATAATTATTTGACATTAATTTTATGTGTAATGAATAGAATCTAAGCACATTTCAACTTAAACAATAAATCTCATATTATATTTTTTTACTTACTAAAATCAAAATAAAACTTAGCATTGTGTTTTTGTGAAAAAAAGATAGACTCCTTTATCAATTAAAAATTAAATTCGATTAAAATAATTGTTTTCTGTTTATCTTTTCGTTTCTCTTAAAATTATCCGACAAATTTTTCAGAAGTGGGATTAAGATGACCTGGATTTATTAATTTACTAAAATCCAAATACAATGCCAAGATGACATGATTTTAGAAATGTTGTGTTTCTTGGCAACTATTTATTATTTGGTTACCGTCATTGTACCATAGGTCACAGTAAAAATTACAAAGATTTTCGATCGCCCCTATGAAAGACTACTCTCAAGAGGCTCTGGATTCGGACGAACCTGTACCCTCAAGAAGAAATCGTACCGAGTCTCTGAGAGTGAACGACTCTATCGAACTTTTTACCATAGTAATAACCACTTTCTCAGAAAATACGGCCGAACGAGAACGGCCTAATACGACGGCTCGAAATGTGTCTGTATATCACCTCGAGGACAGGGTGCAATCCGTTCGGCTTAGTGTCAAAAAGTCGATGAGCTGGCTAACATTTTTCGCTGATCGAAAGAAGTCACTATCTATTACCATCGAAATTGGTCGATGCTATTACGCAACAACAAAATTGCGAGGCTGGGCAGAGGTTTGCCAAGTGTCCAGTTTACTTGGGAAAATTGAAGTACGCTTTTCCTTCTAAACAAGACTACTGATATACTGGAAATGGAAAATCGTAGTAAGCGACCGAAGGAAATCGCACGAGTAATAACACTTAAGAAGAAAACGACGTCAGTACTACCCTTTATGAACTTGTCAGAAAATTGCATAACTTTTAAGAAAGACACGATATTCGTAAGTGCCGACAAATGTATAGTAGTATAAATATCAGCGTTACCATAGAGATTTAGATTTTACATGACAATAAAGTACATATTTAGTTATCGACCATGCCGAATGTCATGATCAGAGCAGGAGACAGTCAAAAATATGGTCGAGGAACTTTTATCCAATAACTACAGTTCGGGAGTCAGCTGTCAGACTCCGAATATTCCTCACCAATCCTTGTTGGAAAGAAAAACGGAGAACCAAGGTTTTGCATTGATTATCAAGAACTTAACTCTTTGACTTTCAAGGAAATCAAACCAACCTCTATCAAAGATTGACGATCAAATCGGCAAACTACAACATGGAAATTATTTCACTCATGTTTTTTACTAATTAAAACCAAAGCAAAACTTAGGCAGACTCCCACACCAATTAAAAATTAAATTCGTATTACATTATTTTCTGTTTATCTTTTCATTTCTCTTCAAATTCTACTACAAAGTTTTCAGAAGTGGGATTAAGATTACTTGAATTTATTAATTTATTAAAATCAAAGTACAATGCCGAGATGGCATTAGGTTAGAGATCAAAACCCATGCTATAAGCTGCAAATTATTTCACTAGCTTAGATTTAAGGTCAGGCTACCGCCAAATCTAACTAGAAGAAAGCTCGAAGCGCTAAACAGCTTTCGTAACATCAGAAGGGCACGATAACTAAAATCAGAGTGCCTTTGGACTTTTACAACGCTCTCAAAGTTTTCGAGCGTCTAATGACAAGACTTCCTAAACCCCCAACGATATTTCAGCTTTTTATTTGAGCGATGTTCTCTAGTGCGCAGTGAATGAAGCCTTAAAAAAATCTACAAGAATTGCTCCAACTGTTCCGGCAAGAACGACTAACGCTAAATTTTAAGAAATGCTATTTTCTCCAAAAATCAGTGACGTGCCTCGGGTTGGGAATAAAATAAGGAAGTCCGGCTTGAAACAGATAAAATTAGGTCAGTAGAGCAGTCCCCAACACCTACAAACGTTCATCAAGTAAGACAGCGTCAGAGACAAGCAACGAGACGCTCAACTACGGATCAAAAGATGACACGACATAGTCTATGTCATCTTTTGATCCGGAATTGGTTGACTGTGCTGTCTTTAACTCGGGTTTCCCTGATCATAAGGCAGTATTAACAGATTTTTTCTTTAAAATCCAAATCCAAAATTGCTTCACGCCGTATTTTTTAAGACAAAAATTTTCTAAATTCCAAGCACCTGTGTCTAACAACTGGCTGGGTTGTCCTCTCTGATGATGTCGATATCGAATTTTATAGATTTATAAAAACTTTATCTACTCTGGCGTTCAAATCCTTTCCTCTTAAGCCTATCAAAATTAAACAACATAAACCCTGGTCAACTAAAGGCTTACGCACATCTGCAAAGAACATGCGTTGATTATCTCACCTAAAAAAATACTCGGACAGCGTCTTCTTCCATGATTACGTGAAACTACAGAAAAGTCTATCATAAGACTATAAAAGCTGCCAAGGACATTTATTATAATGAGAGGCTAGCTAACTGTTAAATCCGGTAACGTTGCTAAACAATCACATGGTCTATTGTGAATGACTTAAGGAATAATACTTCTTCGTCTAGCACAATCGCTAATTCACCTGAGAACCTAAAGAATTACTTTGTAAATGGTGCTAAAGATTTAATGAACACCATAACTCCTTTTAATCAACCACTTTCATATCTCTCTAATGTTAATGTGAATTTGCACAGTTTATTCTTTAGGTAGCATTTGCTGAGCTTCGCACACTGAATTATATACTCTTCGCAGCACAATTAATGACATTAAAAACAAATCCTCATCTGGGACTGATGGGCTTACTCTGAAAATATTCTCAAACCTGCCGGAAGGCACATTAAACCATCTTACTACTTTAATTATAACAAGTCATTTCAAAATGGCGTTTTTCCAAACTGTCTTAAGACGGCAATAATAATTCCTTTGCATAAAGGAGGAGATAAAGACCAAGCTTCGAACTATCGCCCAATTGCACTCCTTCCCACATTATCAAAGTTCATTGAAAGACTAAAAGGCTTCTATATTTTCTCTCTAAATATAAAATACTTATTACCCATCAATTTGGATTTTTTAAGTAACAAATGCACAAATGATGCTATGATTTCCCTCTTTAATTATGTATACCTACTCCAACCTGAACAACCGTCACTCTACAGCATCAATTTACTGTGATTTCTCTAAAGCTTTCGATTGTGTAAAACACAATATCTTAATTAAGAAATTGCAGTACTATGGATTCAGAGGAGTGCCTCTCGAATGGTTTAAGTCGTATCTTAACAACAGAAGTCAGCTTGTGAGGGTTGATACGTCTATGTCTTCTTGTAAGCCAATAGATTGTAGAGTCCCCAGGGTTCAGTAACTACTAGGCCCTATTTTATTTCTGCTGTTTATTAACGACATTGCTTGTCTGGACATTAGCGGTAAAGTCTGTCTCTTTGCGGACGATACTAGTTTCACTTGGAGCGATTAGGATATTACGGCGCTTCACAGAACTGTATCTAGTGACTTAATCACCATTAAATCATGGTGCGATTCTAATCTCCTGTGCCTCAACGTTTCTAAAACTAAAATTGGATTTAAAAGTACCTACCTTGCAATCTTTTGTGCTTAATAACATCACTATTGAAGCCGTTGAATCTGTGAAATTATTGGGGCTTGCTGTGGACAACCATTTAAAGTGGGACTTGCATATTGATGCCTTATCAAAAAAATGAAGTTCTGCCTGTTTTGCGCTAAGAACGGTTTTCAGGGAGCTTAACTTGCCAACTGATAGAACAGTCTATTATGCCCTTTTTGAGTCACATCTCCGATACGCCCTTCCATTCTAGGGTAGGTACGTGTTGTGCGACTCAATTTGTGCGTATTAAGAGATATGGAATGGATTCGATAATCACTGAGACTAAACAGTAGAACTCACTGCCAGGATTTCTTTAAAAGATTTAAAATAGTAACACTTCCTTCCTTATTCATATTTTAATCCAGCTTAATCCGCAAGCACGTATCTGCTATTCCAAAAAGGCCATCTCACAACTATCCACTTAGGAATATGGCGCATGATCTTTATCTGCAAACCCCACGTTCAGAGTTAGTTAAAAGCTCTATATTGTACAATGCAAAAACATGCACAATTATCTGCCATTTGAAATGAAGTCAATATCATCTTTTCCCGCATTTCGCAGAGCTTTGAAATCATACTTACTGGAGAGTCTTATACGCAGTGAACGACTATTTTATTAATACTTAATTTTGAGCATCTTACACACTGGTTTAATGTTTGGTGTTTAGCATTTAATGTTTAAATAATTAAATATTTTGATATTTAATATTTTATATTGTAAGCGCCTAATTTTTAGTAACACGTTTTATTTCGCCAATATTACAGCCACTAATATTTCCGCCTTACACCTTCGCCAGCATAGTCATCATAATTACATAACGCTATGAGTCGACTCTGCTATTCATACAATAACTATATCTACGCCTTAT
>MU193771.1:4056-22096 GCA_016904865.1 Pissodes strobi | reverse complement strand
TAAGTTTGTGGTCGGAGGTACCTAATGGCGGACCAACTGTAACCTTGATAAGACCAAAAGCTCTTTTAGACTAGGAGTTCCTCAGGATAAAAGGGATGACATAATATTCTCCAATCTATGGCCCTGTGGAATTAGGGTGAACCATTTTATCAATCTCCAGCGCTTGCAAACAGCAAGGTCACAGTATCAACCAAGGATGTCAAACCACTAGATGGTGAATAAGTTGTGGAAAATACTGTGACTCTGCTCCATTACAATATGAGGTCTATCAGGAATAAAACTCATGAACTAGAAGCATCATTGGTGGACAATCCCATTGACATTATATGCTTGACAGAGCATTGGCTTAATGCTGATGAGATGGATGCTTCCCATATACAGGATTACAAGGTTGCAGGTTTCTCGACAAGAAATCTGTCTTTGGGTCGAGTTACTGTAATTTTAGTTAGGGAAAATTTTAATTTTGTGTATGTAGAGGCTTGTAATATTTATAATGTTGAAAAATGTATAGAATTGTGTGTTGTCCTAATTAATAATGTTTATGTTATATGTAAATACAGGACTCCTGGAGGAGATGTTGGCACTTTTCTGTCTGCTCTAGAGGGTGTAATGAGTTATATTGGCCAGGAAAGGGATATCATTCTGGCAGGGGACTACAATGTTATGTTTGGCACAACACAGGGTGAGTCGTCTGTACTGCTTGATCTTCTGGGGTCATACGGTTTTCAACAGTTGTATCCCTAATTGGTCCTGTGGAAGCACTGGGCAAATGTGTAAGCATTACGTGTGTCACGAGGAGCAACACGAAATTTTATTAGATAGAAGCAAGAGTGGGTCGTAGGACCTGTAATTTATAATGTTATATAAGAGCTTTATGTCATGTTGTCGTCGACGTGCGGATAAGGTGCTGATATTGAGAGTTTTCTCCATGTCTGCGTAGATAATCTGATAAACTGGTATATTTTGTTTAAACGCTACATACCGAAAATATTTATGCTGGATCTGTTCATTCTGTTTATATGTACCATGTAATGAGGGTTCCATACAGAAGAACAATACTCCAAGTGTGACCTAACCAACGAACAATAAATTATTTTTAAGGAGTTGGAATTAGTGAATTCATAGGTAGCACGTTTGACGAAACCCAACATCCGTAGGGCACTATCACAAATATTATTAATATGGGGACTGGTGTCCAAAGTAACACCCAAGTCACGAACTGTATCAACAACAGGAAGTACCTTATTTTGAAGTTCATAGTTGTAAATAATAGGGTCTCTGGAGCGGTAGAGTCCCATGACCTGACATTTCTGAACATTCAGGTCCATACAATTAGAAACACACCATTCACCAAGCAGATCAATCAGTCTCTGCAGTCGAGATGCGTCAGTTACTGAGGCTATTCTGGCAAAGATCTTTAGATCATCAGCGAACAAAAGACTGGACCCAGGTGGAAAGTGTCTGGTAATGTCGTTTATAAAGATAATAAATAGTAGAGGTCCTAAATAAGACCCCTGTGGCACCCCTGATGTAATGTCCATCACCTTAGATAGAAAATTTGACACGCGAACACAGAAAGACCTGCCATGGAGATAAGAGGAAAGCCAGGCCAGAAGGCACCCACCCACTCCAACAGCCTGCAACTTAACCACCAGGACATGCTGATTGACTCTGTCGAAAGCTTTGGAGAAGTCGGTGTATATTGCATCGACCTGACTCCCACTCTCCAGGGCACTCGACAGGAACTCCACAAACAAGACTAGATTCAACTCCGTTGACCTTTTTCTGGTGAAGCCGTACTGCTCAACACCAATGATCCCGCCCAACTGAGAGGTCAGATAGTCAGTCATGAGGCATTCAAAAAGCTTTGGTATACAACTAAGAATTGATATGGGTCTGTAGTTCTGAATGTTCGATTTGTTACCAGAATTATGAATTGGAATAACATAGCTCAACTTCCAATGATCAAGAAAGATTCCGGTTTCAAGGGATTTGTTAAAAATGACATACAATGGTATGGTCAGTACAAAACTACACTCTTTGAAGAGCCTCGGGGGCGGGGGTATTCCATCTGGGCCTGGGCCTTTATTAATATCGAGTGTGGAGAGTTTATTGTATATGCTCGAAATGGAAATGTGAAAGTTATTAAGGGTTAAGTTATTAAGGTGGTCCTGTTCCAAAGCAAAATTAGGATTAGATTTGGTTGAGAATACACTGGAAAAGTAAGAGGCAAAAAGATTTGCCACATCAGGACCTGAGCTTGAGTTTTCCTCATTCAAGAACATCTCCCTAGGTAGCCCGGGGTCATTTTTCTTTGCATTGATGAGATTCCAGAAACCCCTGACATCATCAAGCAAAGAGAGCTCCGTGTCAAAAACCAATTCAGAATAGCAGGATCTAGAGAGTGTTTTACATCGCGCTCTTAACTGAGAAAAATAATTGTAGTCATTTTGAGAATTAGAGCCTTTAAATCTTCTATGAGCGGCTTTTTTGAGTGTTGTGAGTTGACGAAGTTGAGGGGAAAACCAAGAAGGGAATTTAAATGTAGGTAATTTTTTTACAGGTACCCACAAATCAATTGCTGTGTATAATATTTCATAAAAATCGTTGAGCATATTGTCCAGTGTTAGACCATTTAAAAGGTCATCCGACAGGACACAATTAAGATTATTAATAATGGATTGGAAGTCTGCATTCTTAAAATCATAATAACAACCGGTCTCGTGAAGACCAGGGGAGACTGGAACGCTTCTTCGTGGGATACGTATTTCCAGGGATGGATGATAGGGATCCTTTGGTAACCAGATGTCTTTAGACCTAGATACAGATGTACTCTCCATGTTTGAGAGTACCAGATCCAGAATGGAGTTCCTTGCATTTGGAATGGCATTAACTTGGAAAAAATTACAATATGAACACAGGTTGAATACTTGAAGTATGGTGTCTCTCTCACTTAACGGACTGTGTATAGCGCGTGTGCAGAATGAACCAAGGCCCTCGGTGAACCACTCCACATAAGGTAAGTTAAAGTCCCCCACAACACACAGATCTGCATTAGGATAGAGTTCGGAAATTGAATCTAGGTAAGAGCAGTATGTGGTATAGACGTCATCACGAGAGATTGGAGGAAAATACACTGCACTTAAAATTAGCTCACGCTTACTAATCTTCAGAATAACAGAAACTGCTTCACAGTCCACATCTATGTCAACACATTTACTGTTGATTTCATTGTTCACCGCAATAAGTACACCAACCCATCTGGTAAGGCCGGTAATGACGGAGCATCTATCTCTACGGTACACTTTATGGTTATTAAAACCGAGTTCAGCATTGTGAAAGTCCTTGTTCAGCCACGTTTCTGTGAGAACAAATACATCAGAGGTAGAAACAGGTACAGCACGCTGCATCACACTCAGTTTGGTTCGAAAACCTCTCACATTTTGATAATAAATAGTTAAGTAGATATCACGAATCGATTGAGGGGCACAATGTTGGCTGGAAGAAGTTAGTTTTTTGCTTTTTTAGTAGAAATAAATATGGGAAACTCCGCGCACATAGGAAATTACTAAGTCCGGTTCCCCATTGGCTGTCCGGTCTCTTAGTTGGGCTCTAAGCGAGCTCAGATACTCCGTTTGATCACTGGTGAGATCGGCTTCAATGTAAATCCCAAGTATCTGTCAAGCTTCTTATTTGTAGTGTTAGTTATATGTATTTTCTTTGACGTATGTAAGTGCTATTTGCACATTTTGACATAAATAAATTTGATTTGATTTGATCACATGCGAAGAAACTTCATAGGAAGACCAGGACCGCTATTCTGGTAAAACGTTACGTTTTCGAGGGCGCTAAGCGAATCGCACAGCGTGCGCCTCGCATAGCAGCCGCGCTAACCGACCGGTTTTCGTATTCTCGTTGCCGTGCGTGAGCTCTTCGAGTAGAATTCGCTAAGCCCAACTTGGCACCCCAAAATTTTCAGTATTCCCAACATAAAAATTAGTGAAATTACTAAAATTTGACAAGTAGACGTCACCGTAAGACGTGATATTGGTTTTATTTGTGTTGTGCCGTAGTTGGTTTTGTTGAAGAAAAAAACCATTTCTCGACAGCAAAAACAACGATTATCGAGTTTATGGAACAAAATCCGCAACCGGTTACGCAGAAGCAGAGCAACCAATTTACCAACGCCGATATTTCAAGATTATGGCAAACATTACCCGTAACTCTAAATTCCATTCCAGGGGCTACAAAAACTTGGAAGGAATGGAGAAAGATAGGCCGGTTTTTCACTGATGCAAGTTGTCACTGAAACTCAAGAAAGTCACATGAATTTTGCTGCATCGCAGCGTGTTGTTGCATCATGGAAAGCCGGTTTAAGACATGAGCAGTCAAAATACATCGGCGATATAAGGCGAGCTTTACGCTAACCTTATACTTCTAGCTTCTTACATTACACAACTTTAAATGAGCCTTTACATTCCTATTAATTCTGCATTAATATAGAATAAACTATTCCCACCTATTCGTTGACTCTATTGCTTAAGGCATCTTGTCTTCTCCTTAACGGAAGGAATGGATGAAGCATTTCTTCTAAATTTAAGACATCTTGGTTACGAAGCCTATACATCTTTACAAAATTTCTGTCAGAAAATTCAAAGGGATCATCGGGTAGAAACCGCTGCCTCCCGATATTATTCTCAATGTTATCTACCGAATATATGGTACCGCCATTGTAAATTTAAAACAGAAAATATGTACTAATTTTTTTTTATGCCACACAGAAAGTTAGGGCACACACTTAACACGAACGGCAAATGGCAAAACGGCTGCCAAATGGTTGACGTTTTCATGACGCTTACCGTGCGCTTCCCGCGCCTTGGGAACGCTCGGCGTAAAACACACCTGAATACCAATTTTGCTGATTTGGTCACGTGCTCTGCGACTTTGATGTCATCAAACGCTCAGCGTGCACGAAACGCTAAGCGAATTTAGTTACCAGAATAGCGGTCCAGGACTTAATAGGATTCGATCCCGGAAGTCCTCCACCCGACGTGTAGCAGAAGATTCCTAGAGGGGTTAAAGCACAGGTCGGCAATAGCTGGATGTTTTAGTGGGTATGCTACTGCGGCGAGTCCCACCCTACCCCCCACCCGGGGGGAACTGCATAAGAGAGCATTTTTATCAGATCACAAAAAAAATCAATCATAAATTACTAGTCCTATTACTTAAGCTATTGACAAGCGCCTGATATTGTATGCTGTATCCAAATTTCTCTATAATTTTAGATAATATGGATAAGATTGACAATAGCCTGAAGTTACAAAAATCGTACTTCTTGACGGCTCTAAATAATGTGGAAAAAATCCATTCTTACATGGCCCTTTAACTAGAACCAACATTAGAAAACCAGACAAGTTGAGGCAAATTTTTACGGAAAGGCCATCTTCCCCTGAACTGTTTTTATTTTTTATCGAGTCTAAAGTTCTGCTAGATCAGTTATGGGAAGAATAAAAATTAGTATAGAATATTGATATTTGACAAGTAGTCAATTGAACCGACCGAAGGCCATAGGTGTTGTTGGAGGTTATCCCTTATACTGTAATAAAAACTGTTGAGTGCATCCGGAGAATTAATAAGACTAGAAGGAGCAATATTCCAGCATTATTTTTGCGAATTTTGGCAGTTGCTCAGAGGCTTAGAATAATAATGCTCTTTAGACGGTTTTATTAAGCCACGAAATACGAAGCGGTATTTAGTAAAATATTCATTGAATTCATAGCGATTTCACATGCACTTACACATGTAGAGCAGATAACTTAAGACGTATAACACACCAATCTGACATTACCTGTTTTATATTCACCAGTGGGAGTGGACATGTACACCTCCATAACAAAACCCGACGTTTCATCCTTTTCGTGTAGAGCCAGAACCGGATTGGATCCCATATACGTTCCTAATGCAGTAGCTCCTCCCGTATCGATCGAATTACTCTTGTCGACATTTACAACACCCTTACTATGTATAACTTCCGTCTCCACAATTTTTAAAGGCCTTTTCTCAGCTTGCCTAGATGACTTGTCTGGATCCAAGAAATCTATTACTTGCTTTTTGTTCATTTTTAGACCGTCCAATAACGCCTGCATCAAAAACGCCTTCGAGAAATAGTCCGGCTTAAAATCTTTCGCGCATAATTCTCCAGGATGTTCTTTAGGAACTTCTATAATCTCAACTTGATTACTTTCGTTGTGCAAAAACTGGCTTAGTTTCGGTGCGCCATCATCAGGAAGTTTGGGAAATGTTAAGTAGATTTTAAATGGTTCTAGAGCCTCTCCAAGAATGGCTAAGAAAACGTTTATTTCCTTGATGCAACAAAGAGGCTTAAACTCCGCAATAAAATATTCGCAGATTATCTGAGGGACTTCAAAAGAGAGTGAAGGCAATGGCAATACGTCTAAAGATAACAAATGGCGCTCACGATCTGCCGCAAATTGCTCTGCAGTAGAAATTCTGAAAAATATATATATACGTTAGACTGGTATATTCATATGTAAAAGATGTACTAGCAAATAAAATAACCACCTTTCCTTGGTCAGAGAGTCGATCTTCAGCTTCTGTTTCTGCTTAAGCTTTTCCAGTACGCTGCTGAATCCTGACTTGATCGGTGTTGATCGACTCTCTTGATAGTCCGATTGATATAGCACGCATACAGCGACATATCTAGATAACAAAAAGTTCGGTTAATAACTTTAATGTTTATCAACATTCACCGGATACTTACTGATTAACTGTTTGTTTACCGACATCGAATTTCCTCGCTTGTATCAGCTGCCGTGTAGTAAGCTTCTTTAACATAAATTTCATAGTGGGGAAATCAACGTCAAACCTCTGGTTCAATTCGAATGATTTAGCACCGTCAAGTCCTTTTGATAATATATATTGATAAAGGTCTCTGATGCAATCTTTATTGTAGATACGACGGCCACTGTTTGCATTAGTATCTCCATCTGAAATATACAAAAATATTGTTTATTTTTTAAATGGTAAATCAAATACAAAATCAGCTACTTTATATATAAACAGACATTGGTCTTCAAATTTCTTAACCCAAAAATATATATTTCAAATAAATTTTCATCAGTATATGTAAGCAAGCCACAAAATTACATAATTACTTATTCTTAGGAGACATATGGGTTTTGCCATTTGATGAACCTTATTTTGTTTCCAAACTTTATATTATAAAAGAAAACAAATATCATAGTCCATTGTGACAGGAGATGAGACTGGAAATGGAAATGAAGGCTAGAGGTTGGCAAAGACCGAATGAAGATCACCCATCTGACATCTCAAAACACTGTAAAGGGCTTCCTAACCAATACCTGATCCCTCTTATGGCTACTCGTAACTTTTACTCTTTCTCAAACCTCAGTTACCATGTAGGTAATGGTACTCTATATAAACCTGGAGACTCAACACATACCTTCATCTTCATCATCAGATGAATCAGCATTAGGACAATCACTCCAGCAAGCCGCAATGTTCACGAATGGGTCTTTCAATTCCATTAATTGAACGATCCTTTCTTTTGTTAAACTTTTCGTCATGGACTGCTTAAATGTCGCATCAGTATAATACTCCTTAAATGGCACGTACTGAAAATCAAAGGGGGGTTTTTCTTTTAATATAGAGGAAAAGTCTTATCGGTAAGTAGATGATATACTGATGGACTAGCTATTTTTTTTTAACCAAAAAAGATTAAAGTAAAAGCATTTTCGGTGACGTTGCTTTGTCATGATTGTGTTGGCAATAAAGACATTATATTAACGTATACGTACTATATTAGTGTCCACGTATTTTACAAAATCCTGATGTTTGAAAACTTTTCCACAAACGTTATACTGAAATAGCTTCCTAACTGTGGCATACGGTGCTCTATATCCTTGACACTTTTTCAGGTAGTTAACTATATTTTCGATAATTATTGCATTTTTTGTTTTCTTCTTGTGATAGAATCTCCTACAAAATTGGTTCAATTACAAGGCTCGTAAAAGAATACAAGACTGCACATAATACACAATTCCTAATAACTTTGTTTGTAGATCTAAGTATTGAAAGGTGCAATGAAATAAGCACAGCATTTTTATCTGACTTGGGTATATACCTTATCATCACACTATACAGACCTCCTTCAGCAGACTTCGATGAGTTTATTGAAATACTGAATGATATCTTGAATCAGATTGGTATTAATAAAAATATAACAATTTTTGGTGGTTTTAATGTACACTTTGGTACAAAACAAAAAGAGTGTGTAATGATCTGTGACTTCTTCGAGTGTTATGGTTTTCAGCCGAGGGAGTCACAAGTTTAGATAATGTACTCATAATTTTTTCCCCAATATTTATCTGTTACAGTTATTCCAACTGACTTGTCGGACGTCAACTCGTGCAGCTCACTATTAATATTCGTTTAGTGAAGGTGGATAAGGGGAAGAAGGTATGTAGGCTAGTGACTGAAAGGCGAGCTGAATGGGGTTTGAACTATTTTTATAGCATTGTTGATGAGTATTCTTGGGACTCTTTAAGCGATAACGGTATTGATGCTGACACTAAGTTTAACATCTTTTTGGACAAAATCGGTGGGGCTTACCTGCAGGCCTTCCTGGAAAGGACCTATATGGTCCGTCCTGATCAATCGAATATTAGCTGGTTTGATGATTAATTAAGGGGTATGAGGGAGACACTAAAAATTTTACATGATATACACCAACAACGGAAAACAGACATTACTCTGAGAGATTACAGAGACTTTAAGAGAACATATAGGGAGGCCAAAGGGTGGTTAAAATAAGAGCAAATGATAATTTAATAAGTTCTTCGGCAAATCCAGTTCAAAATATGTGGCAAATTATCAACAATCTCTGTGGAAAATCAAAAACTAAAAAACAAAATATAGCTATAACTCCTGAAGATTTTAATAACTTTTTTCTGGCATTGCTGACGGGTTGATTAGTGATATCGGGGAATCTGATCTGGATCCACTTTTTAATCTGTATCGGACAACTACTTATTTTCTTGCGGAAAATTTCCGATTTGAAGAAGTCTCCTTAATCGAGGTCAGAGATACGATAAGAAAATTAAAAAACAAACAAAGTACAGATTTTATGGGGTTTAATGTCAAGATAGTGAAGTCTATTAGGGATATTATATACATACCACCTGCAAAGTTGATAAGTCACTGCTTTAGGGAGAACGGAAACTAAAACATGCTGTTGTTACCCCAGTTTTCAAGAAGGGAGACAGGAATACTCCCTCTAACTACAGACCAATCTCGCTGCGTCCCATCTACTCCAAAATAATGGTGAAGTGTATGTCGGTGAGGGTGGTAAGCTATTTTGAAGAAAATAACCTTTTCTCTGAATGCCAGTTTGGCTTTAGACAGGGGCGTGATACTGTGTTGGGCCTGCTTAATCTCGTAGAGAGTAGATATAATTTGAGAATATGGAATATAGTGCCACAGTTTTTGTGACCTCAGCAAGGTCTTTGATTGTGTCACACATAGCCTGCTTCTCCGTAGCATTATAAAATCCTTTACACAAATAGTGCACTATACAAAAATCGGCCTTTCCTATTGGTCGATCCACATGGCCCTCCGCTCGCTTCGCTCGCTACGGGGGCTCAAGAAAAGGAAACTAACCAGGTGCTAACCCAAACTAACCCAAGACATACCCAAAATCAAGAAAAAAACTGTTTAGAAACATAATCTTAAAAAAATAATAAAAAATAGCAACGGGGTTCGAACCTTGGCCGTCCAGGTGAGACCCCAGCTGTATAGACCTCTACACCACGAGAGCTCTTGACAGAAATCGATTGGATCACGCAGACAACTCGTAATACGAGATGGATCGACCAATAGGAGAGGCCGATTTTTACATAGTGCACTATTTGTGTAAAGGATCTTTAAATGCTTCTCCGTATCTAGAACTGTACAATTTCCATCATAAGGTAAGACTTCTGCAGTCTTACCTCGAAGGAAGATCCCAAGTTGATAAGATGGGAGGCGTGACGTCTGGGGAGGGGGAGAGAGCGATTGGCGTTGGTGTTCCGCAGGGGGCTCCTGCTTTTTCTTAATTTTATAAACGATCTATCATCAACAGATCCATCAGCACTTCCAAAATAGGAAAAACTCTCAAAGAATCTACCGAGAGGGTGGCTGTGGCACAGTCTGGAGTCGAGGAGTGGTTCAAGGCAAATAAATTGCTGCTTAACGCTGACAAAACCCATACAATGGTCTTCTCCCTGCGGGATCTCTCGAATGTACCGCTGAGTGTGGAGCATGTAAGCTTTCTTGGGGTCGAAATTGATAACGGACTGAGATTCGATCATCATATAGTTTTGGTTAAGTGGGCGACTGGCAAAGGGTGCCTTTGCTCTGCGAGGTTTGAGTAACTGTGTGTCTGCTAGTATGCCTAAGACTGCATATTACACCTTAATACACTCTGTGTTATCGTATGCAGTTGTTGTGTCGGGACATTCTTGTCAGATTCCATAATGTACAAAAAAATATAAACGAACTTCAAGTTCTGCTAAATGGTAATAAACTTAATTTTAGTGAAACTACTAAGCTTCTTGGTCTTCATATTGATTCACACCTTAACTGGAAAGCCCATTGTGAATATCTGATACCTAAAATTCACTCTCAGAGCTATGTATTAAGACAATTAAAAACTGTTCTAACTATGAATCAACTGATACAAGTATATTTTGCTAATGTTGACTCTCGACTGCGATATGGAGTTTGTTTTTGGGGTTGGTCAACTCTTTCTACTGATGTTTTTGTTTCTCAAAAACGATGTATTCGTTCCATGGCAGGAATTTCTTCGACAGAAAGCTGTAAAGAGTTTTTTATAAAATATAATGTCTTAACTGTCCCGTCTTTATTTATTTTTGAAATTTGTTTATATGTTTTTAATAATACTGTTAAATTTCAACGCAATTTTGATGTACATAATTTTAATATTAGAAATAGGGAAAATTTACGCCTAAAATTAAGTAAGACAAAAGTGGCATCTCGATCACCAAATAATATTGGTCCTCTTTTATTTAATAATCTCCCAAACCATATTAAAATATGCAAAAGCGTCCATCAATTTAAGCTTACTTTAAAGACATTTTTGATAGAAAAGTGCTTTTATAGAGTGGATGATTTTTTAAAGATTGTTACTTAGTTTTTCTTGCTGCGTTAGTTTTAGGTATTTTTGTGACTATTCCAATACAATTCTGTAAAATGATTGTCTGATGGAAATAAATGATTTGTATTGTATTGTATTGTATTGACAGGGTGTTTGGCCTTCAGCGAAAAGCCATAAGAACACTGGCGGACTTGTCCTACCGAGATGACTGCAGGGGTGCCTTCCAGTCTCTTAGGATCTTGACATTTCCATCTATATATTATATCCTTGACACCTTATTGTACGTAAGAAAGAACCAGGATAAGTATAAATCGCATGGTGAGTTGCACGAGTACGACACGCGCAATAGAGATAAGTTAGCTGTAGTCTACCGAAGACTTAAAAGGTGTCAGAGTGGTACAGAGTCCCTGGGCGTTAAGCTATATAATAAGCTGCCTATTGACATTCAGTCGGTACCGGTGAACCAATATAACAGTAAAATTAAAGAGTTCCTTGCAGGGCGGGCTTTCTATTCTATACGGGAATTTTTAGAACGTAATGTAATTATTCTTATTTAGGTATTTTGTAATTTAATTTTAATCTATTTAATATAACTTTTAATGTGTTTAATTGTAACCTTCATATTAATATGACTTTTAATGTGTCTGTATTACTGTGTAAATTTTTCTAAATAATTATTTAATATCAATGTATCAATAGTGTATTTGTATATTTGTTGACGTATGTAAGACTATTATTAACATGAAATATACTATCTATCTATAATATTGTGATTGATTCATAGTAAAATCCATGGAAATTCTGATTAGATAATAATATGGGGTCGTACATACAATAGAATAGAATAGAATAGAAAAATGTTTATTATGCAATATATAACAATATACATATAATATAATACATACACTATTACAATATTACACAAAAGGTGATATTCGCACAGGGCGTTCCTCCATACCACCCAAGGAAAGAAAATGGTTTCTATAACAATAAGTTACAAAAAGAACAACAAAACACAAAAGAAAATAAATATTACGTATTCTGCAAGAGACTTTGTTTAAATTTAGTCTTAAAACTTTTCAGTGAATAGGAAATCAGTGAGGTAAAAATATCTGAGTTGAGCAGTTTTGTGGCCAAATACACAAACGAATTCCTAAACCTAGGTGTACGATGATTTGGTACCTAAAAGGTATCAACATTTCTCAAATTTAAGTTATGCAGTTCTCTTCTTTTAATAAAATATTCCCACACGTAAAAGAGAACTTGACGTAGCCCGATACTGGGCGGAAAAGCTTTGTGATGTTCGGACTCGAAAAAGTAAAAAGTAAGCCAGTGTTTTTCTCCACTTGCCACTTTTTCTCTTTTCCTTTGTCTTTTTTCACATTTTTCTTTGTATTTTGAAATTTTCTTACAAATTTGTTCCTTCATATTGTCAACGAACTGCTGCTGAGTCTGTAGAATGCCATTACTAACCGCTTTTGGTGTAATTGGTGGCTTTACAGGCTTTTGTTTATGTTGTTGTGCGGGAACTGGCACTTTGAGGTTATGAGATACGTCATTACTGACACTGACGTTTCTGGTTCGAATTGGTGCAGTAAGGGTTGCTGCACTTTCTAATCGACTTTGAGTGGAAAATACTTTCTGTACATTTTTTGCAGCCTCTCATTCCTGCCAACACTTAATTTTCTCTTCCAAAGGCCTAATATTACTGTAAAGAAGCTTTTCTTTTTCTTTTAGTTCCACAATAATCTCTTAATAAATTCATTCTTAGCCTCGATCAATTTTTTTGCGTTTTCAGATACAAACTGTAAGAGATCATTCTCCTTCACACAACATTTAACAAGATTGCTCTTCCCCACTGCAGTCAAGCCTGCAATCCTTAGTGCACATGATGTATGGTTGCTTCACAATTTAAACACTTAGCAACACTATTAATTACACTTTTTTGACAATATTTACAACTTTTCAGAGAGCTACTATTTTCGTCAGCTTCAATACCCGCCATCTTGAATTAACTTGAAGAATGCCAGAAATATTGGCAATACGAGTCCATGTGTCAATCCACATTCCTAGACTGAAAGACTTACCCTAAATAAGCAAATTGTTAAGACTTTAGAATGAAATGAAACAAATATATTTAAGTGGCACACAAGCTGCACTGTCTATACAGTAATATATCCAGACCCCAGTTAGTAGCTTGTACTCAATTACTTTCTAATGTGAGCAAAGCCATAATAATGCCACATAATTTACTTACTTTATAGTAGTGCAAACTGCCTTAGAAAATAATTGTTATCAAACATACAAAAGTGCACTCTCGCAAGAGCTTTTTACCACTATCTGAAACCTGAAGACAAACTATCAAAAGTTCAGTTCCCCTCAACTCTCAGTTGCAATAGTGTCATATATTACCAAGTAATACTAGACGGATAAACCTGAATCAATAATATACTAGCCTACGTTGGATACTTACCTTAAATGAATTAATCTACCCACTTTAGTTGCCTCCATATTGGATGCTACAAAGCAATTCTGCCTTGTAATTAAAGACTGTTTGTTAAATCGTTTGCAGTAATGGAAGAGGGTTTTTGCATCTATTTTGAAAGCTAAAAAAAATCATAGATGTCTATTAAATGAACATATGCACAACAAATCAGTTTTATTCTTACTATTGTTGACAACAGAACCCATGAAAAAGTTTCTAAAAAGTGTGAAATCTACATTTAAAACAAGGGGCTATTTACTTAGCTGAGCACGACACCCTGTTTGCATTTAAAATAACCAGAAACATTATAAAATTTAAAGTTTACCAGTAGACAAAGCTGTGGGTCCCAGTGTAATCTCCCCCGAGTCTCTAGCTCTACCAATTCTCTCCAGCAGACAATATTCAATGTGAGTAAATTCATAGAGAGGATCCATGAAATCACTGAAAAGAGCATTTTTTCTTAAATCCTCATCAGCCAGCAAAACTAGCTTGTTTTTGTATGTGGCAGTAGCTTGAAACAAAGACATGTTGCGTACTTCTTCACTTATATCTACTCGGGTGGTCAATGTTGAACAAGAACCCCATTGACCAGAACCTTTAGGAGCTGGCTCAACCTAAATCAAGTGTTTTATTCTAAATATGTATTCAATATTTAGATTATCTTTACCTCACCTTATAAATATCTGTTCCCATCGTAGATCCATCTGTTAAACACTTTGTATCTTTATTAATATAAGAATCCATGCTGAAAATTATCAAATCCTCCCTTGGCACAGGCAATACAAAGAATTTAATTTTCTCATTTAGGCAAATTATTTGCCATATTATTTCTTTGTGATTTTGGGACAAATTTTCCAAACTTAATGTCTTCTGGATTCGTTTCCAAAGTGCTTCAATTGTGATTCCATCTAAACCTTCCAATGCTATTTCATCAAATATGATAAATACGAGATTATACTTTGTATATTGGTCATACCTACAAAAGAAAACACATTATATTTTATATGCTTCTTTTATGTATACTCTACAGGTATATTCCATATGATGTTAATACTAATAATAAAAAAATCACAAAGCTAAAATTATGAAAATTGAACATTCAGCTATCGAAACAATTTAAATAACAATAAAAACTAAACTTAAATAGCTACCTTGCTTTTAATTCATCGTCTGCAAAAAGATCACAATCTGGTTTCTGTAGTCTTAAGTATTTCTTCTCTGATTTTGGAATTATATCCACTTCGGTACTTAAATCTAGATATTCTGAGTTTGGATCTGCTATTTCCAACAGTTTCTTAACACGTACTGCCGGTTTTTTAGGAGGAAGTTCTTCAGACTCTACATGTTCTCTTCGAATTTTCTTAGATTTGGGCGGTTGCTGTTTTTTAACGATACATTTCACTGTGGATTTGGCCGGTCTCTTTTTAACTACTCTGTGCTGAAGACCAGAAAATTTGGTGGAAATACACCTTCCCATAATTTAATTAATAGTCTGATCGGCAATCCCAATTATAAAATTAATAAACAATCAAGTTCAATTTATAAGGTTATGTTCAACTTCTTCTTCTTCCATTTCACCATCCGACATTGTGCCAGCTCAGCCCATGTGGAAACAAGTTTATTAGCGTTTAACCCATCTGCAGCTATCATGTGTTTTCCTTAGTTAAATAAATATTTTTACCTTTGAGTTAGCATATCATTTTTATCGACCCATTTAAACCAATTTATGTCAAAACATGCATTGGCCAAAAAACGGTTCTCTTATCAGGCAACGATATCTCATGACTATGTTTACAAAGCCATTGTTTAAAGACAATGACAAAAATTATGGATGGAAAAGATTGTTTATATACCCTAAAAAGTGAATACCTTCATTGCAGTTGTAGATGAGGACCAACCGGAAATTTATTATTATCTAGAGAAGGAAAGAGAGAGGAGTAGCATCCAATTACAAAGATATAGCAAAAGTATGTTAAAATAGTATATTAAGATACATTTTTGATGATTTTTTAATGAAATAAATTGGTTCAGATCTAGACCCGATCAGTAGTTGCGCGGCCATTTTTTGACGTCATTACTACTAGAGTAACTAGAGGTCTTTTCAAGGACGTCTCCCGACGTTCGCTACAGTGATTAGTCGTTTCCGAGACCCCGGTCACAGTGCTGCAGAGTTGCGCGCTTTACATTGTTGTCAAAAAATTACTCAAGAAAACAACACAATCTAGAAATTAAGGAACAATATATTTGCTACTAAGTTCTTTTTTTTTAATTCAGCAACAATCCTACAGTAAAAATGGCAAGTTAAAGACAAAATAATGTCAAATAACTATTAAATTCGACTAATAATTGGTACAATATGGTGATCGTACGGAGACCAATTCTGTTGTTAACGGTACTGTATGCCTTACAACTAAATGCACTAAACACTACAAACCGAAGTGATCACTTTGATGTTAACTAAGCATGCATCTAGGTATGCGTGCGCTAATAGCTGCATCGATTTTAAATGTAGCAATAATAGTATGTAGCGATAATGAACGGCCACAATAATTAAATCAAATGACTCGATAAATTAACAAAAGGAATAAAATTAGAATGAAACTATTGAAAGCATGGCTAGCAATGCTTGATTTATATTATAAAGAAAGAAAATTCAGAGCGGTTATATTACCTGATAAATGAATGAAAGGAATAAAATATTTGAAACTGTTTTAAAGCCCGACTGTCAATGCTTGATTTATATTAAAAAGAAAGAAAATTCAGAGCGATTAATAATAATAAAGGAGTAAATAAACTTAAGCTTCAGTACGATACCACTTAGATCCGTAGAACTCTGGTAAAGGTGCCGGGCACCTGAGGGTGAAACTAGCAGTTGACTCGCCAATAAAAGCGGTCCGGAGACAGGACTTGTAGCCACGTAATCGAACTGGCAGCCCGCTAGTAAAAGTGGTAGCCTGGTGGTTCTATAGCCTGGTATATAGAACAAGTGGTAGCCTGGTATTTGAAGTGGTGGCCCGCTAGTAAAACCAGCTTCTAGCCCGCTAGTAAAACCCTGAAATAACCTAGTACGCATTAGACAAAACCCACTTACTTTAATAAAAAACTATGCCCCCCCCTTGCATAAATATATTTTCTTTATAAAACAATCTCCCCAAAAATGTATCAATGAATTTTCAATGGCCATCAGCAAATAAAGGAAATACTGAGATACAGACAACTGGAATATAAAAAAATAGGTATGAGTCATCCCTAAAATAAAATATAAACCTCCCCATGTGATCAAAACTCTAGTTACATTAAAATAAAAATTCAGATTTGATAAAATGGAGTAGATAAGATAACCCAAGCAATGCAAAGCAAATGGCGGACTATGCACAAAAAAGGTTAACACAGATAAAGCAATTAAATTGTTAAGTTGGACAAAAAAAACTGTAGCAATAATTACCTCGTTAGTGTGTAAAGGGTGACGGGAGATTCGACGGTCTCGGTCTTATACGACGAACGTGGAAAGCCTCTAGAAATAAGGGAAAAAACCATTAGCGTCATGGCGGCCACGCACTTCACAAACAATAGAAAAAAATTAATTCCAGAGAAAATGCTTACCGAGTACAGCAGTAAAATCCCGATAAATCGGTCGTGTCAAGACACAGATAGAAACAACACAATAAATCCCCAAGGAAAAGGGTCGTATTAAATCACAATACTAAATGTGGTCTCTATATTACTGCACTAGCAAACCTTCTTCTCGCCTTGAAAGGTAATCTTAGAAGAACTCTCGATTGGTTTCCGTAAATTTGCCTTTCTCCTTCTAAGAGATAAAAAAAAACTACGTCGGATGAAGGAGTAGTAATGGGCTGAAACATGCCGAGTGATTTCGATACAAGAAATAATTCTAAGGTAATAAACGACTGAGTTCTCGTTTATTATGAGGGTAACATGACGGCGGAAACCACAATTCAAGAAATACCAGCGAATATTCCCTAACAAAACGATAAAGTTTTAAAAATTTAAATCGACAGCTGCGACTATAAGAAATTGAATTCCTATTACTCTGGACTAACAACCGAATGTTGCAAAAAGTGCAGTAGATTCATTCCTTGGTTTCAGTTTGAGGGAGAGACAGCTGATGTTGTGTTTTTAATAATTCATCCCAAATTCACAATAGTCGCCATTGGAACAATATAATGAGCTGAGAAAATTTGCTACAGATTAAAGGAATAGTGGCGCACTATCGCCGCTTTTCTACGACTTATGGGCGTCTGAAATCAAAAGTGGATTTTCGTGCTTTCGGAGGGATGGTGAATTTTTGCATCATCTGAGTTTTTGCCAAATTTCGAAGGGAAGGAGCGATATTCGTAAAT
>JAEQML010064402.1:0-22097 GCA_016904865.1 Pissodes strobi | reverse complement strand
ATGAAAACTTTGTCTTTAAAATTTCAACTTCCTTTCACTCTACAGAATATCTTGATTTACGCTTCTCTCTACTTCCCTCCAATCAGGCAGGATCTGAATTCAACTCCTTAACTTGAACCCTAAAGGCACGATTTGAGTTACAAATTCGGTACCGCCATTTATACTGCTTTTCTTCAACTACGCCTCGTCCAGGAATTACCACCGTTGTCCAAGACTGTTTTGCTTTTCCTACTAGTTTCACAATATACTATTTTAGAGACTCCTAAGATTTTTTTAAGACTACCACACTCGATCAAATTTAAATTTAACTCCACTTATTGGAGAATCGATGGAGCTGTTTCCTATATTAGTGGATGAGGTTGGTAATATTATCAAGAAATTTTCCAAAAGAGAATTCAAGGGGTTCGGGTTGTTGTTGTTGTTGGTGTTGTTAGTCTAGCCTGTGTATTCAAGGGCACGAGATACAGCTTTACTGCGTAGATCAGTCGGAGAGTGATGCAACATTGCATCATCGGTATCATCTCATTTTCATCCTCATCCCCAATGGTGCCACGCTGCTTTCTAAATGTCGTCATCTAGATCAAGCGAAGGTGACCCGGCTAAGAGGCCATGGCGAACTTGTCATGCGGGGCTCATACCACGACGCATAGTGGGTTGTGGGAGGAAAAAATGTACATTTTTCTTTTTCATTATATAAACTAATTCCTTTTCTGTTTCTCTTAGTAGATAACCATTTTAGTTAGTTTTAGCTCGTATGCCCAAATTTTATGCCGGATGACATGGAAATATATTTTTTCTACTACCGTGCTAAGATACTCAGTTTACGCACTCTATAAGATTCGTAAAATATACCTACCTTATGCAGTGCGTAAAATAAATTACTTTACGCCCTAGTGCGTAAAGTAAATCTGGCGTGTTTTTTGACATTTAGTGCAGTACGTAAAATTCAAATATTTCACACACTAGTGAGGAAAGTAATTTTTTACGCACTAGTGCGTAAAGTGATTTAATCATATTTTTATTTTTTCATATTTTTCGGTAGTAGAAAAAAATATGTATGTTACTCATGTGTAAAGTACTTTTTTTATTCAGGGGATTATCGCATGAGCCGCAGGCATCCATAAAAAAGTATCATTTTACACACTTGTTGCCTAGAATGCATTTGTTTGTGTAAGAAGGTATAGTTTGAGTTCCTCTCGAAGAATTCATTGTAAAATATCTTTAAATAGAATTTTAGTAAAATACAATTGTTTGCTCATTTATAAAGGGATTTTCATCCACAATATTTGTATACGAGTTGATAAACATGTAACATCGCAAAATATCCAAATTTATTACTATGTAACTTGAATTTGTTGGAGTTTTATTCGATGCATTGACACGTTTTTTACTGTGTACGATTGTGCGACGAATCGAATCCATTACACGGAAAGAAATATTTTTTAAGAATATTTAGAATGAAATATTTTTAAAACCAAAAGAGGTAGAGAAATGCAGTTTTAAACAGTTTTTTGGTCATTTTATGCCTAATAAACAGGTTTTGCCGCGATTTCGCATTAACATGTCAAATATTTTATGGGGGATGTCATGTAAAACCCTTCCATTTGATATATCTCGAGAACAGTGACAAATAGAGTGCATTTGTTTATTTAGGAAGGTGTAATTTGAGTTCCTCTGTGATAAATCTTAATACAACAGCTTATTATCTCACAAATGACTTATTTCAGAATAATAACAGTTCATTGCTGATGCTACAAGATGAAGAAATTAAAATAGTTTGAGGTAACAAAATATTATGTTTTTTATTACTTTTTTGTAACGCATTTCTTTCGAGGTAACGTTTCAATACATATATCATCTTCAGAAGTTTATCCAAATGAATCTATCTCACTCTTTAAAAATATATAGAATGATCTGAAATATTGCCTGTCATTTGCATCACCCTGTCCACTCTCCCTATACTATAGTGATAAAATGAAATTGCCTAATAATACTTCACATTTATACAACATTTAAATCGTTCGTACTGCACTGTCGACATATTGAAATCTATTTAACCAAAATTTCATTTTCATACCGTCTGGGTTTAACGGTGGTTGAACAGATCTTACAGATAATAAATTTTAATGCGAAAATATAAAACTGTTTATCCGCTTGCTATAATCTATTCAAATGCGGATTGTGTCGTTGACCTCGGGCGAGAAAAAGGGGCGTAGAACACTTATAATCGGAATAACTAAAGTGCACAGGGTGTTGCTTCACTAGTGTCCGAGACTTCAGAGTGTAATAGTTTATTATTGAGACATTTAGAATAAAAGTGTCCGGAAGCGATTATTTTTTTATGTTATACAGGTTGGTCTATTAGTGCGACAAAGCCACATAACTGCTTTGCAGCTATAAATGAAGGAAAGTGTTGAGTTGTTACTATAGCACAAATCAAATTGATTCTTTCCACAACTACTTTTAATATCAACTATTATTATTATTGGATTTTTAGCTTGAAAAGTTATTATTTCATTTGCCTTCATTATTGACAAATCACAAAAATTCAAAAATAAATTTTGGAATGACAGGTGCTTCTAGAAGGGATGAATTAAATAATATGACCATTGATGACATAGATGAAAAAGATGATATTTTACTGGTAAGAATTCCACTTACAATGACCGATAAACCAAGATCGATTGTTATTACCACGGAACTAGAGAGTTACCGAATATACATCAACTTTCGTAGCCCACAAACACCTCACAAGAGACTTTTTGTTGTTAACAAAAACAATCTGTAGGAGTAAATACTTTTGCCAAACACCCTTCGGAAATCGCAAAGTTTTTGAATTTGCCGGAGCCGCATCTCTATACTGGTCACGTGCTTAGGCGTTCCTCTGCTACTTTGTTGGTAGATGAAGCAGGAGACATTTTAAATATAAAAAGACACGTATATTAGAAATCATTCACAGTTGCAGAAGGATATATTGATGAATCCCTTTGCAGTAAAGTAAAAACTGCAAAAATGTTACAATTCGAATCTTCACCCAGAACAGAGCAGCAAGAAGGCTGCAATGCCAGACAACTTTGTAGGTAGGATAATGGATGTATCTTTAAATGAAGCCCCTTCACTCTCCTTTGCAAATGGCAAATTGACGATAAATCTGTTCAAAATCAAGTGCTGTCTTCTCTTCCATTTAATGTTAATTTAAGAAATTGTTCAAACTGTAATGTTCATTTTAATGTTAAATTGAGTTGATTTGTTAATAAATAACTAATTATAAAGGGTTGTCTATTTATTTAAAGTGCTTTTTGCACTAGTACAAAAAAAAACGTAGAAAAAAGAGTGCAAAATGCACTTTTGTAAAAAGAAGTGCCACTTTTTGAACGAAAAATCATTTAAAAATTGTTGCTTTTTTAAGCGATTGTAAAAAAATATCTTATACAGCAAACTCCGGCCCGTTTAACGATCGATTCTTTTCAGAGAACGTGATGATCTGGACGTGGACGACGGGGAAGAGGCGAAGATAAAATATGGCTATCCAATGCTTGGTTTGAATTTTAGATGGGCCAGAAACAAAATTCGCCTCGCCGTGTAACTCTCTTTATTTTTGTCTTTACCAATAGTACATCTCCTTCTCTACTAGCCTGCTCAACGTTTTAGGTATACGACGCATAACTGTATCTTCCCTTCTGTCTTTACCATCGCTATATCTCCCCCTCTGCCTCCATTACACGCCATTTCCGTTACATGTTCGTAACACTTTCACTAGCTTTCTGTCCGGATTTAGCACGCCTAAAGAAGTTTCACTTCAATAAATCGAATCCATAGGTATTCACAATTTCAATTAGAAACTACTAATTGTACTTTAAAGTTGGCAATTGGGACCGGGATTGAATCCTGAATTCTTAGATACAGTTAGGAGTACCGAGTATCGGCTGTGAATTTATTCAATTCCGAGTTTTAATAGCGAATCTATAGAAACCATTTTGAATTTTTAGTTGCAATTTTAAATTTCGAGTTTTAAACTTAAACGCCAAGTTTCATGTGTGAATTCGGGGATTCGAATGTGAATTTGGAAATACCATAGTAAATTTTGAGTTGCAATCGTAAATTCCGGAAATTACAAAAACGTTATATATAATAATAATACGTTTATTTAAAAAATCAAAAATTACAGTATTTCTTATAAATACACATACAAATTCTTCTATTTATAAACGTATGATAGTCGTTAAAGCACGATTATGCTTGTTGACTAAAAAAAACACAAAAAACTATAGTTGACATACTTCTAAACTGTTAAAAAATCACAGTACCTATATTTTATTTTATTTAACATAAATTAGATTTACAAGTTTATTACATTTCTCTCTATTATCCAATATCCATATTTTGGCCATCCTTTTAAATTTGTGAAATTTTTGAGTATTTTGAATTTCATATGGTAATGTATTATATATTCTAGGTGCAAAATATTCTACTGAACGTTGTGATATAGTTTTTGAGAGAAAGCTGTATTCATAGTTAACGTTCTTTCTGGTAGAATGAGTATTTACTTTTTCGTTCAGCATGATTTTACCCTTATGAACGTTTTTTGCAATTTCCAAACAATAAAGTTGACGGATATCTAGAATGCTGGTCTCTTGGAAAAGCAAGTCTGTGGGGTAGGTTCTCCTCCTGCCATAGATTAGTTTCAGGAACCATTTTTGCATGTTACCTAGTGCTTTTAAATGACACTCCGCTACTCCACCCCAACCTAAAATCCCATACGATAGATGCGACTGTACTAGGGAGAGGTAGAGCAATCTGAGCTGAACTTTTTCCAAGAATTCTTTAAGATAGCGAAATTTAGGCAGCAATCCACGTATTTTTTTGATTATATTTTTTATTTGCAAGTCCCACTTCATGTGCCTGTCAATAGTGACTCCTAGGTACTTAATAGAGGTTGATTCTGGTATTTCCTCATTATTATTTATTTGTAGAGAACCAAAATTTGGCAAATGGTTCCGATAAATGGCAAAAGGTAAATACTTCGTTTTATCATAATTTAAGGTTAGTTTGTTTATTTGAAACCATGATTTTATTGTTTTAAAGTCTTGTTCAGCTAGATGTTTTAGCTCATTCCAAGTATCTGCAGAGTAGAAGATGGCAGTGTCATCAGCGAAACTTGTGATTTTACCCACAGTTTTTAATTTTAACAAATCATTTATGTAAATAGTAAAAAGTAACGGACCAAGGACAGTGCCTTGGGGTACTCCATAGTTTATTTTCCTTGTTTCGCTAGTGACACCATCAACCTCAACATACTGAGATCTATTTGTCAAATAACTTGTGAGCAATTTAAGAACCTTTCCCCTCAAACCACATCTTTCCAGTTTCGATATCAGAATCTGATGCGAGACCGTGTCGAAAGCCTTAGAGAGGTCCACGAAGATGCAAAGGCTGCGCTTACTATTGTCAAAAGCGTCTGTAATTTTAGAAGTTAAATTAAGTATTGCATCCTGTGTCGATTTTCCCTCTCTGAAACCGTATTGACTGTTTGACAAAATCTTAAATTTAGTTAAAAAATGCACTACTCTATTTTTTAGGACCTTCTCAAATATCTTAGAAAAAACAGATAATAGGGACACTGGTCGGTAATTTATGACTTTGTCTTTTTCTCCTGTTTTAAAAAGCGGCTTAATTTTTCCTGTTTTTAGGCAGTCTGGAAAACAGCTTTCCTGAAAGCAAAGATTCATTAAAAAGGTAATGGGTTGTAATATTTCATCTTTAATTTGCTTTATGGTCTCTGTTTTGACATCATCCCAACCCGGACATTTTTTATCTTTCAAAGAATTTATGGCATCCAAAATTTCTTTTTGATCCACAAGAAATAAACACATGCTGTTTTCCAGTCTGTCAATATCGTCTATATTATCATTACAAACTGGTATTTTTTCTGCGTAGGTTTGCCCCAAAGTGCTGTAGTGTCTGTTAAATTCATTGGCAATTTGTTTTTTGTCTGATAAACAGTCTCCATCCTTTGTTTTTACAGATTCGATTTTGTGTTGACTTTTTGACTTTCCACAAATTGAATTTACGACATTCCACAATGAAGATGAAGAACCTTTGCTTTTATCAATTTGGTTTTTTACATATCTTCTTTTTGCAGTTTTAATCAAAATTCTCAATCTATTTTTGTAGTTGTTGTATTGACACTTTAAAACATTATTTGCTGGGCTCTGGACTACTTGATTGTACAAACGATGTTTTTCTTGTATAGAATTTAAAAGACCCTTTGTCATCCACCTTTGAATAAAAACTCTTTTCTTGTCAGCAATACCTTTAGACACCATCGTACTTAAATTCATAAAGTTCCTGATTTTGTCTGTAAATAGTTCAACGGCTTTATTCGGATTTTTTTCGTTGTAAATATCCAACCACATTTCACGTTTTAGTATATTTTTTAATTTTGTGTAATTTATATATTTTTTACCAACACTTCCACCTGTTTTTGAATTTATAATGTGCGGTATAGATATTGCAATAGGATAGTGATCTGACGTTACATTGCTTTCAAAAACAAATGAGTTAATGATCCTTTGATCTGCCGGAGCTTTAATAAAAAAATGATCTAGACATGTTTTTGATCGTGGTCTCGTTATTTTGTTTATGTAAGAAACAAAGTTAAAAAAAGCTAGTATGTTTTGATATTCCTCAATGTAGTCCAGATCTCCCAGTAAATTTATGTTTATATCCCCAACTAATATGTGAAAGTTTGTTTTCTGTTTATTACTTAAATAACCAAATAATTCTCGATTAAAATGCAATTCATCCACAGTTGGTGACTTATAAATTGCAGTAAGACAGATTTTAAAATTTTTGTTATTTATGATTACTTCTAGTATTTTTATATCTCCTAAAGGTACTATAGAATAATGATAGTATATTTTGGATTTAATATATATGATAACTCCATCGTTTTTGTTTAAATTTCCATTATTGTATAAAATATCATAATTTTCCAACAAAAATGGTGTTTCCAAGATGTTATTTTGTATATGTGTCCCCGTAAACACTATTACATCGAAGCTAACCTCTATTGTGCTTAAAAACAAACTAAAATTATCAAAGTTTTTGCCTAAACTACATATATTACAGTGAATAATTTTTAGGTCATTTTTTGTTTCTAACGAGTACTTGCTGTTAAAAATTGAAACATCACTTACAGTTTGTGTGTCCACTTTTTCTTCCACGTAATCTCTTAGGTATGTATCCATTTTTTTTTTAATTTGTAGTTCATGTTATATACACTTATACATTTATATATACACTTTTTCTTGACAACTCAAGTTTTGATACTTACTATACACAAATATGATTTTTTTTTGATAGATGACACTATATACAAGGCATAAACTAAGTAAAATAACTATTTTTTGTTATTCGATCCAGTTATCACTTTGCCATCTATCGATGAGCTAGAAAGATTTCTTGGTTTTGAACCTTGAAGCTTGACTCCATCGATAGAAGTAGCACAAGATGATTGAAAGTTTTGCTTGTTCCCAGTTTCTTTAGCTAAATTTTTTTTTCGTTGGATTGATTTTCTTTTTTAGTGTTTGTTACTTTATTTGAACTTTTGTCCCCTTGATCGTTATTGAGTATTACCTCGTCATCGAGATTCTGGTCAAATTTAGGCGAGGGGGATGGAGGGGCGCTATTTGTGAGTCTTCTTGGAGGTTTAATTATGTATGCTCCTTCCTCTAGTTCTTTTAAGTTGTATCCCTTAAAGTCTATGTAGAGTTTATTACCCATTAGGTAACTGTTTGTGTCAGGTTCTGTTTCCCGAACAATTTTAAGATGCTTTCTGAGAACCTTATGCTCTTCTTGCTGTTTCTTCGTACGATCAGCTGACACAAAGATCTCTGTGCCCTTCAGGTTTTTTCCATTATCCAAAATTTGCCTCCTTTTGAAGCAACTTACCAACTCAAGCCTGATGGGACAATTTTCATTGTTTCCGACACAATATGCATCCCTTATGTCTACTTCATTGACACTTACTTTTAGCACCTTGCTAAAATCGTGGCAAAACTTTGGAATATCATTTAATACCTCTTTTTTATAGCCAAAAATGATGACATTGCTCTTTTTACTGTTTATTTCCAACTGTTCAAGAGATATTTTCAATTTTTTATTTTCTTCTTCCAAGCCCTTAATTTTGGCATGTAAATTTTCTAAAATCCGAGATTCACTGGTCTCTATACTATCCTTAAGTTCCTTTTTAGTTTTCTCTAGCTCTTTAAGCACTTTGTTTATTCCTTCATTTTCTCCCATTCTCGTGTACGGTGTGCTTGATTTCTGCCTTATCACTTAAAAAACGTACCTACGCTGCTGTGATACCGTGCGATGGAACGACCTTCACGTGTTTTATCGACTTAAGAGGTATATTTTTGTGGTTATTTTAAACAATTATTCCTGTGGTTTTTTTAATTTTTGTGCGGATTTTTTATACACATTTTAACTTTCATTATCTATTTTAGTATAGACTTTACTTTGTTTTTATTAAAACGGCTTAAAACTCCGGAAATCGACTAAAATATTGAGAGTAAACTTAAACACAACCTCTCGCAATAATATTACTTCGCACTAGATTAGCTTTGTTAGAATAGAATAGAATAGCAAACATGCTTTATTGTCCGAGAACTAGGGTAAACCACCCAAATGTTGGCACAAGCCCATCGATTGGCACTATTAGATTTAAATTGTAATAATAAAAAATAGATCAAACATATCTAAAATATTATTATTTTTGTTAAATTTGGCAACGTTTCTCTTCCTATTAGGCAACTCCGCGTGCTCCTTAAAACTAGTATTACTGACGTTTTGTGTGTTATAAGTGACGCCGTTAACAAATAAGGTAAGTTTTTAGCTTTTTTGTAAGGAAATTATGTTTTTCTACGAGCGTGCGCAAAGTGGCTCCTTTGCGCACGCTACTCAGTGCGCGAAGTAGTACTTTCCCGCACGCTATGCGGGAAAATGTGCGGGAAAGTAAAATTCTCTAAAATCACCAGAGACAAGAAAATATTCATATATTTTTAGAAACTTTACTCTTTTGGACTTTTTATGCAATAAAAGAAACCGTTTTAAGTCATAATTATACTCTTTTCCCTAAAAGTTTCCGTAATTCGCGATATTGTAACTTATATGTTCCCAGGATTTGGTCCGCCTCATCCCGCCCCTGGCAGCGCCTGTCAGCGCCTGTCAGACAGTCACGACAGACGGCAAGAGCGCACCAGTTCGTCGTACAACTGGAAACACCTAGAACATCGCTTTACAAGGACTCCTTTGTCTGGCGCACTGCATCACTGTGGAACTCACTCCCAGGACATCTGTTTCCCACTAATTACAACTTACAAATATTCAAGAGCCGTGTCAATCAACATCTTCGCATACACACCGCTCGTCGAGCGCCATAGGGTCTCCCTTTAGTGTGTGTGCCACCGCCATAAAAAAAAAAAAACAAAAACCATATATTTTGAAATCCTCGGTATAGTAGTAAAAAATTATGTCAAGCAACAATACTTATAATTGTCAGATTGACAGATTTTAAACAAATCTAGGTGTAAAACGAAGCATCCCAATGACAGATACTTTTTCTTTTATACGGGTCATTATTATTCTGTGCTTGTTTGGACCACGCTCGTAGAAAAAATATTGTTCCTAACACTTGCGCAAAGTGACTATTCCGCACTCGACTGATTGGCCGAACTCCGCTTCGCGTCGTTCGGTCAACATCAGTCGCGTGCGGAAAAGTATCACTTTGCGCACTTGTTAGGAAAATAACTATATTTTAAATGCTCTGTAAGCTATATTAGCTCTTCATATGTATTGTAGAAATTATTATATACATTTATCGATACTATAAGTTTGTTTTTACCATATTTTCATAAAAATTATGACTTTACGCCGGTTTATAGGCTGCCAACATTCGGAAACCATAACTTGGTAAAATCCAATTATTGGCATGGTGCCCAAATATACTTTTGGCGGTATTTTTGTTGTTCCTAATATTGACACCCATAAAAATTAATTTTAAATTGTAACGTTACTGTTAATCCAATAAGACTAGAAGAGTTCTATTATTAATGACATTAACATTAGGTTAAAAGGGTTGACAGTTTTTTGACGTTGATTAATATCATTGTATTTTATGACATATAATAAAAAGTATTTTCTAAAAAGCAAGATCCGTGGTGAACAATTTAGTTTCGATGCTAGAACCTCACTGAGTAATCACACCGGTTACAATTGGCGCCCAAACGTGGAGCATCGAAAAATAAAGTGAAGAGCTGCGAGTTCTGCTGATTCGTCAAAAAGAACGTCGTTGTGTATCTATCGTTTGAACTGTGAATAAGGCAAATCGCACCAGTGTATCGCTTCTACAGGTGTAGGACAAATTCGGGTCGTTTTGCAGTCGCATTAAATGAGTAGACTATATGATTGATGTGGATTACCTTGATTATCATAATTCAGAAATCCAGTTATATGTTGAACGTTTGACGTATCCTTCAATTCCCTGTTGCTCCAACTGTCTGTTTATTATGTACAAGCCTACTGTAAGTACATGTTTTATTTTACTTGTGATTAGAGCCAGCTAAGCAACAAAATTGATCCTTCGAAATTGAGAAATCCGTATTCATTACGTTCAAAAGAACATATAAGTTCAAATACAGAAGCGAACATGGTGACTCTCACGAATGAACAATTTCAAGAACTTTTATTACGCTTGACAATTCCTACCGTACAAAACACGGCACCGGCTATGTTGCCTACAGGAAATTTTTCAAAATGTAGTTCTAGATTTGACGGCTCGAAAAATTCCGATGTGAATGCATTTATCGACGCTATCGAATTCTATAAAGATTGTACTCAAATTACAGACGAAAATGCTCTTAAAGGATTGCCGATGTTATTTGATGGTTTCGCGGGAACATGGTTTCAAGGAGTCAAAGCTACTATAACAACCTGGAATGATGCTTTAGATTTATTAAAATTGACGTTTGGACCGAGTAAACCTCCGTATCGTATATATCGTGACCTTTTTTCCAAGAACAGGATTCAAAGACTAACACAGATGTGTTTATTTGTAATGCTCGTGCTATTATCGCGCAGTTACCGAATGGAACTTTAACTGAGCCAGTACAACTCGATATGGTGTATGGATTGTTACACAGGAAAATTCGCGAAAAAGTACCACGCGATAGCTTCAATACCTTCACAGAACTTTTGACGTTTGCTCGCTCGGCTGAAGAAACTTTGGATGTTTTGGACAATAATAAGACTTTTAATCAAAAAGACATAAAACGGTATTCGTTTTGTAAAAATATCGGCCATGTGCAAGAGGAGTGCCGGAAATTACTACAGATCAAGTCAGAAGAAGTGAATAACGCGCGTGCTTCTCCGATCATGTATAATAAAAATACTGTTTCAGGTGCACCATATCAAATTTCTACCGTATCATGTTATGGTTATGGTAATCCCGGTTTCATTCGGAGCAACTGTCCAAAATGCAGTCAGAGAAAAAAATACCTCAAAGGGATCTGTAATGTCCACAGAATTTTTGTGGAATTCTTTCGTTCATGACCCAGTTTCTTTTTGACCTTTGATTCCTATTAACATATCAGGGCAAAAAGGTTATGCTTTCGTGGATACAGGTGCAAAATCCAGTGTTGCCGGATCTATGTTGACCCAGATTTTACTAAAAGAGAATGTTCCTTATACTGTAGTTGATGACCTTGATATGACGCTTGCTGATGGTATTCAAAGGAAGGTTTCTGGATATATGTTCGAAGTTTTTGTTCAGTTACATCATAAAAATATAGAGTTACAACTCTTGGCAATACCTGAACATGAAAACAGTCGCACCCTACTTGGTGTAGATTTTATTCAACTTGCCAACATTATTCTTGATGTACCAAATAGTTTATATTATTTTGGTGAAAACCAACATATTCCTTACGCTTTTTTTGCTGAAGAAGACGTCACTCTTCCGGTAAAAATGGTAGCTTGTTCAGAAATTTCGCTTAGAGATAATGAAGGCCAATCACTACAATGTCAACAAAGGGACAACCTAAAGAAACTATCGAGTGATAATACAGATGTTTTTCAGTCTAGCAATGAGCCTACGCCTCACGCTGAACATTCTATTGTACTTCTTGATGATAATCCTGTGGCTGTTCCCCCATATCGCATGTCCGAATCAAAGAAGAGTCAACTTCGGGATAAATTGCTAGAATATGGTACAATTGAAAAGTGTGATTCCCCATATGCTGCCCCAGTGGTGCTGGTGCCCAAAAAGGATGGAGGTGTTCGTTTAGCAATAGACTACCGGAAGCTGAATGCTATTACCAGAGCTGTGAGCTACCCGCTTCCAAGGATTGATGATCTACTTCATGAAGCTAAAAGGACAAAATATATGACCACATTAGACCTGAAAAGCGGATACCATCAAATTAGTGTTAAGCCTGCTGATAGAGACAAAACCGAATTCATAACGCCTTTTGGTACATTTAGATATACTCGAATGCCGTTTGGTTTGTCCACTGCACCATCTACATTCCAAAGGCTAATGGACAGATTTCGCTCAGGGTTACCGGATGTTTTTATTTTGGCATACCTTGATGATCTGATTATTATCTCTTCAACTTTTGAGAACCACGTTAAGGATCTCCAAAAGGTTTTCACAAGGTTAAATCTCTTTAAATTGAAATTGAATCGGAAAAAATGCTATTTTTGTTGCGACTCTGTTCGATACCTTGGACACATTATCACTCCAGAGGGCATAAAACCGGATGATTCTAAGGTGGCAGCCATAATTAATATGCCAGCGCCGAAAAATGTGAAGGCACTTCTCAGTTTTCTACAGACCTGCTCCTGGTTCAGGCGTTTCATTGATAAATTCGCCGAAATATCGAAGCCCTTATCATCTTTAACCAAGAAAAATGTTAGATGGGAATGGGGAAAAGAACAAGATGTATCTTTTAACCAGTTAAAACTTTTATTAACTACTGCTCCGATACTTAGACAGGCAGATTCACGTTTGCCGTATACTCTGCGCACGGATGCAAGCAGTTATGCTCTTGGAGCTTGTCTACTCCAGGGGGAGGGCCCCGAGGAACGTCCTATTGCATATGCTTCGAGATTATTAACTGCTGCTGAGCAAAATTATAGTACAACGGAACGAGAAGCTCTAGCTGTTGTTTGGGCAGTCGAAAAGTTTAGAGGTTATATAGAAGGGACCACCGTCATTGTGCAGAGCGACCACCAGCCGTTACGATGGTTAATGACACTAAAAACACCGACGGGACGTCTTGGACGATGGGCTTTGAGTCTACAAGTTTACGATCTTCGTATAGACTATATTACAGGAAAGAAAAATGTGATAGCGGACACTGTATCCAGGCCGCCAAGGGACGAATCTGATGAGTCAATGAATATAGTCACTGTAGATCTATCAACAAAATCAACCAGCGAGATACGTACTGAACAGCTAGCTGACCCGGATCTTAATAAAATCATTAGTGGGTTAGAATCTTCCAGTGCTAGAGTTGAATTTAAGAAATGGGCAGAACGAGGTTTTATTATGTGCAATGGTATACTATTTCGCTACGCTCCTGATATTGATGAAGAGGAACCTCAACAAGTGGCAGCACATTCTCACATCCCACAGATACTAAAAGAATATCATGATTCAGATACTGGAGGACATTATGGAATAGAAAGGACAGTGCAAAAGATATCACGCAGATATTATTGGCCCGGCATGAGAACAACAATTGCAGAACATATTGGCAAAACGATATAAAGCGACAAACCTAAAACCTGCCGGACTATTACAAACTCCAGTTCAGTCCCAAAGATTTGAAGTTATATCTATGGACTTATTTGGTCCTCTCCCAGAGACTACCGATGGCTATCGTTGGACTTTTATCATCGAAGACACTGCCAGCCGCTGGACAGAAATGTTCCCTTTGAAGAATGCTACTGCCGAAGCTTGTGCTCGATGTTTCATAGATGAGATAGTTCTTAGGTACGGTGTACCCCGAAGAGTAATTAGTGATAATGGAGTCCAATTTGTGGGAGCAGTTATGCAGCAAGTAGCTCACTGTTTGGGATTTCAACAATGTTTGACTCCTGTGTACCATCCAGAATCTAACCCAGTAGAAAGAAAGAACAGGGATATGAAAATTCAACTAGCTATCCTCACTTCGACGGATCATACCTCCTGGATTGACAAGTTGCCCGTAGTTAGGTTTGCCATCAACACCTCAAGATGTGATTCCACTGGCTACTCCCCTGCATATTTAACTTTTGGTCGCGAGCTACGCACTCCTGATGATGTTTGCCGTGACATGCGCGCTATCATCCAGAATGACAATTTTATTCCTCAAATCACACCCTATTTAGAAAAATTGAGCAGTACCCTCTACGAAGCACGAGAAAATCATGAAAAGGCCAAAGACAAGAGAAACTCCCTTAAGGATGAAACTAGACGTTCAATTATCTATAACCACGGGGATAAAGTCCTAGTAGACGTGCATGTATTAAGTAGTACTCGGAATCAATACACTTCAAAGTTCGCCCCAAAACGGGACGGACCATATTTGATCCAGAAGCGTGTTACACCCACCACTTACCTTGTGTCGTCGATTGGTAATCCAGATGTAGCCCTTGGAAAGTACCATGTGTCTGCCCTGACTCCCTACAAAGGACCCGATGATCAAAATATAGAACCAGTCCGACCATTGCGTCGACGAGGGCGACCTCCTACAAGCAAAACTGATGTCGAACCACCAGAACCCCAGAATGAAGCTACAAATGACGCGCAACCTATTCAAGTTGGAGATGAGAACGCCATTTCAGTGAAAAATAAAACCCGTGACCAGGACAAGCCTCCAGACGAACGGACGCGGAGGAAACCCACCATTAAGAAATGCTCATGCTGTGCCTAAATGTGTTTGTTGTTGCCCCGCACACGAGGACGTTTGTGTGGTGCAAAGGGGGAGATTGTAACGTTACTGTTAATCCAATAAGACTAGAAGAGTTCTATTATTAATGACATTAATATTAGGTTAAAAGGGTTGACAGTTTTTTGACGTTGATTAATATCATTGTATTTTATGACAGATAATAAAAAGTATTTTCTAAAAAGCAAGATCCGTGGTGAACAATTTAGTTTCGATGCTAGAACCTCACTGAGTAATCACACCGGTTACAAAATAAATTTTTAAGACTGCCCAATAAATAGGTTAGGTATACGTTTTTAAATTTAAGTAATTTAAATTTAAATAAATAGAAAACAAATTTACATTTATTTTATCTTTTTGCATTAAGGAGTAATATCCATAAATTTATTAATCATTTATTTACTTTATATATTTTATTTTTAGTATTAAATGTATGGAAATATCACTGTATCTATTTAAATATCTAAAAAAATATATACTTTTTCTAATTGCAAGGGCAAAATAGAAAACAAATTTACATTTATTTTATGTTTTTGCATTAAGGAGTAATATCCATAAATTTATTAATCATTTATTTATTTTATATATTTAATTTTTAGTATTAAATGTATGGAAATATCACTGTATCTATTTAAATATCTAAAAAATTATATACTTTAAGTGTAATTTGCTTTTTATCCCGAATTGCAGATGCCAAAAGTGAAGAAACACACAAAATATTCCAAACCATACACCGAAGATCTGCTTCAAAAAGCATTGGCTGAAGTGAAAAATGGTGTACCAAAAAAACCGTTGCTGTAAAATATGGCATACCAAGGCAAACGCTGCAATATCGTTTAGGTCCCAAATTTTCCAAACCAGAACTTGGACGAAGTACATATCTAACAAAAGACGAAGAAAACAAACTGGTTCAATGGATTTTAGATAGCCATAGAAAAGGTTTCCCACGAAGAAGAGTAGATGTTCAGGCTTCTGTAAAGAACTTCTTGGATGTAGATAACAGAACCACGCCATTTAAAAATAATATTCCTGGTGACCATTGGTACAATCTATTTTTAAAAAGGCATCCAATTCTCACAGAACGAACACCTTTTTTCCATTTTAAGTCCCCAAGCAGGATCTATAACGGGGATGAAACTTGTTTCCAGTTTTGTCCCAAAATGGGAAAAGTACTGGCACCAAAAGATTCCCGCAATGTGTACGAGGTTGATCAAGGGGAGGCCAAGAAGAATCTTACAGTTATGTTTACCTTTTCTGCACAAGGCGATACCACTCAATCCCTAATAATTTACCCAAACAAACGTCTATCAAAAGCAATCGTTAATAGTGTTCCAGATACATGGGGAAACGGATTAAGCGATAACGGTTGGATAAAGACCGAGCTTTTTATAGATTATATTCAAAATATATTACAGCCATATTTAAAAAAATATATATAGAATTCCCAGTTATTTTATTCGTTGACGGGCATGCAAGCCATCTTAGCTATCAGCTTAGTACACTTTGCACCGAACTTGGCATTGTTCTTATAGCTCTTTACCCAAACTCGACAAGGATATTACAGCCAGCAGATGTCTCGAACTTTAGACCACGTAAGTTGATGTGGAAGAAGTCGCTCATAGATTGGCGTCGAAAAAATCCATTTTGTAAATTTGACAAGGATCATTTTGCGAAAATCCTTAAAGGAGCTATAATTTCTCTAAAACCTGAAGTTGCCCGTAGCGGATTTAAAGCTTGTGGATAATATCCCTGGAATCCAGATTCGATTGATTATAGTAAATGTTTAGGTAAGCAGTATAAAAAAATAGCAATTTCCAATATTGAACAGACTGACAGAAATGAGACTGATAATAATAAGTTCCTAACCTATCAAAAGTTTACTGAACTTATTGGGGCGAGTAAATCATTAGAACTTGATCCTTCTGATGGCTGATTTATTACAAAAATTGAAAATGTATTTCAATTCTGAGACTGAAACTAAGGAAGATGACCATGTGATAGATATACAAATAGAATATCTAAATGACAGCCTAGTACATTACAATGACGAAATATTCTTAGACCAAAATAATTTAGAAAATATACCTATTGTGTTTCAATTCAATAAATCATAACATAAATACAAAAAATACAAATAAAAATTGTCATAATAGAAAATAAAATTGTAACACAAGCCCCTTCTGCACTTGTTGGCAACCCTAGATTGCCCAAAGTACCTGATACATTAATAAATATTCAGCAGGAATTAAATTATCAAACAGAAGGATTAGACATTGATGACCTAGTTGTCAGCGATTCAAGCAGTCAAGACTATATTAGCCAAATCGACTCTAAGACAGAGGGAAAGATTGGCAACACAGATAAAAATATAAGCAACAACAATGGCAAAAAAGACTCATTTATTACCGACTTTTTGTTTTATCCAGAAACTCCTGAAAGAACAAGCAAAAGACAAACTGAGAGAACATCATTTGTGCTTACATCAACTAATTATAAAAGGCAAATGGAAGAAAAGGAAAAAATAAAAAAAAAAGGAAAAGACAAAGGAAGACAATAAACAAAAAAGATTAGAGAAACAACAACAAGAACAGCAACAACAAAATAATAAAGAGAAGACTCAAAAGAAGCAACTCATAAAAAAACCTAAAAAATAATGAAAGAAGTAAAAAATCTGACAATCTTTCTAACAAATTAGACACAGCTTATATAAAGTCCAATTTTAATGCCAAATCTAGGTCCACTCCTTGTAGAAGCTTTGGTACCCTAATTGATAATAATGACTCTGACTTACCAAATTCACCAGAACAGTATTTCCATAGATCTCCAGCACAGCTTAGTATAACAATCAGCTGGAAGTCTCTCGGCCGGCACCATTGAAATATTAGCCCGGAACAGAAAAAGATGCAAGATAGGCGAAACTCGCGCTGTCGCTCTCGCACCGGGGAGAGAATCCAGCGCCGTATTAAGGATATTTTATTTTTGAATTACAGTACCGTATTTTCAGGTTATTGGTTAAACTCGGGTGCTAGGTGCTATGCCGATTATTAGTGATTATCGTATTCATGAAGGAAAAATAAATTAATAAACATATTGGAACAATGCAAAGACACTATTTATTTAAGAAGAGTTATACATGGTGTAATTTCACAAGTCGAAAAATAAAACAAACATAAAATATGGTCAAACCACAAATAAACATTAGGTAATTAAATTAAAATAAATACAAAAATACATACATTTGAAAGGAATCAGTAAAAAATGCAATGATTACATGGGTATTTTGAATATTTTACAATTTTATTATTTATTTCTTAACAATAGATACACTATTTTGAGGGCGAAGCGAAAATAAATTGACATCAAAACCGTTTGTGACTCAAAGTACCTACACTATAATAATTGTATTGATTCCTCCATATGATTAATTTTTGTTTTTATATTTTTAAAATTAAAGTTAATATTTTTATAAAATGCGAACTCTTAAATATAATTTTTACTCCGACTGCCTTGATAATAGGCAAAAACGCACTAACAACTGCTCTTGAAAACTGGACATTTCAAACATCGCGTGAAAAATATACTTTGCATACGACGTGGGCAAAGTGTAGTTTTCACACGCTTATGCGAGTATTTAGATGAAAGAGCTTCTTCTCCGTTTTAGAGCTTCGCCCTCAGAGGCCCATTCCCAGATCTGTAAAAAAGTGGGCTCAATTTTAGGGCTTCACCCCCCCAGAAGCCCCTTTTTGCAAAACTGTAGAAAATTGAACTCTCATACCAGGGGCCTCCTTTTAAGGCTTGGGGCCAATTTTAGGGCTTCGCCTCAGGGGGACCCATTTTTTTATCTGTAAAAAATGGGACACCCGTATCATAGGCGACATTCTAGGGGTTTGCTCTCCCTGGGGCCCCATTTTAGGGCTTCGCCCCAGGGGGAGAACCTCTTTTCCAAATGTGTCAAATATGAGACACCCACGCTGGGGGGCCCCATTCAAAAGATTCGCCCACCAGGGGCCCCATTTCAGGGCTTTGGGCCTTAAGGAGTCCCAATTTAGGGCTTCACCCCCGGATGCTCCCTTTTCCGAATATGTCAAAAATGGGTCCCCCGGGGGAAGGCAAAGCCATAAGAGGAGACGGCCGATGAATGGCGCCTTTTTCCAAAGATATGAAAAGAATAACTCCAAAATTTGAGGGCGAAACACTAAAAGGACGCCACGGGTAGGGTGTTGTCCCAGCTCTGGCATGTCAATAGCTACTCATTAACTAGTTACACAAATTGCTGTAGAAGTGTTTGTATGGTCTTTGTAAACTAGGTATATATCTGATAAATATTATATAATAGTAATATTATTTGCATTCGTAGAAAAAAGTACAGTATGTAACGCGTGTGAAAAATCATTTTTCACACGAGTGTGAAGTTTGATGGCACGAGCCGTAGGCGAGTGACATAAATTGCACTTCAACACCTGTTGCACAATATACTATTACTGCAAATATTTTGAGAAAATTCTCAGTTTTTCCGTCGGGTGTGCTATGAATGGTTATGGAAACCGAAAATAAATAAATGACAGTTGTGCGTTTGTTACAGTTTGTTGCTGGCATTCCTGTTCTAAATATGCCCGAAGCCCGACTACAATATGTCAAAACTGACAGTCATTTGCAAATTTCAGAATAAGTATAGAGAAATATGTGCATTTAATTTATAAAAATGGGGCTGCTGTAGAAATAGTTCTCTAAATTGCCGTTTTCGAAAGATTACAGTAACATTCTTTGTCAGGCGGTAATCCGTTACTTTGCGCTTTAAACATACAATTAACTATTACCAGTATATAATTACGAAGTAAGTTGATGACATAAAGAATGATGGCATGATATGACAAAACATTCATTGCTTTGCACAGACATGCCCATAATATACAATAAGAATATTCAAGTTGAAATGTGGACCCAACAAAATATCACAGCTTTGTACTAAGCCGTGAAAATATTACATATATCGTAGTTATAATTAGATACTTACCTCTTTTTATCAGTAGGAAACCGAAAGAAGCTCCTATCACAATTATATTTTTTATTAATACATCCTTTAGCGGCACAAACGTGTCCCATCTTTGAGAAACTCATGATATCGCTAGTTATAAAAACACGAAATCGGTATCAACACTTTTAACTACGCCTATGTTCAATTAATTCAAAATCTAAGGAACAAATAGCCGCTACCGACGCTAGTGCCGTGATCTTCCCCATAATGGCGCCATGCGCAAGGATCGGCGCAAACCGTTCTCACGAGCGGAGTGTCCTAGCTGATTGTGCTAAGCTGTGTCTCCAGTATCAGACCCCATTGCTCCAAGTTTGAAAACTAATTTCTCCCACATAAAAAATCTTTTTCCAGAAAGTCCTGATCGTTCGTCAATGCCATTTTTACCAGAAAACAATATTGTTGTTCCACGCGGATTATGTTTTATTTGCACAAATAATGTATACAGGGTGCTACAAATTCGAGTGCATGCATGGGGATCTCGGGAACCGTAATGGTGGCTTCCCACGGCCCGTGATATCACAGGCCGGACCGCGCCAGCTCGGGCCAACACGCCGTGGGAAGGGTGCCGTTCGAGGTCGTCCGGAAAGATCCGTGATTGCGCGTCCGATCCGCCGCAAGTCGGTAACTTCAAAGGCGCGGCCTGGCCTGATCTGTCACGACCTGTCGGTGTCCGTTGTTATCTGTGATTAGGGTTGATTTTTGGAGCCATTTTCCATTTTAATACGTTCTGCCAAGACGTATAGCTGGACGCCAAATGTCCCGATTTTCAATCAAGAATCAAATTTGCCGCAAAACAAAACGCCGATCGAAAAATTAAATTTAATTTTCAGTTCCAGCACAAATTAAAAAAATATTCTAATGATATTTCAATTTATAGCGTCCATTCCAGAATTCAACGCGGCCACTGAACGCCTTTTTTCGCTTTGCGAAAATGCATGGACAGACTCTAGAAACAGGCTTACAGTTGAGCATATTAAAAGTCACAAATAAAAGTTCATTTTACCCAGACCTGTAGAGAATTTTACAAGCACGCGCTTAGAATATACCATGCTAACTTCGGCAAAAAGCCAAAAAATACTATTTAAAAAAAAAGCAATGGATTATATGTTTTAGTTTTAACACAACAAAATGTTATTTTTTACATTACATAGGAATAAATTTCCTTTGTAACATGTACTAGCATCTACAGCTCACTACAAAACAAGGTCACGAATCGCCCCGAACGAGTTTCGAAGTCAATCTTAACTTCACGCAAGGCCCTCTGCTCGCTTCGCTCGCTCCAGGGCTCAATGAACCAAAACTAACCCAAATTTAGAAAAAAAAAACAAATATAACCTTAATATATTTTTTTAAAAAACCACCGAAGGGAATCGAATGCAGGACGCCATAATCGGAAACCCAGAACCGTACCACTAGACCACCAAATCGCTTAGAGCCTTTCCGCTAGACCGTATAGACAAGGGTAAAAAGTAACGAAACTCGTTCGGGCCGACTCGTGATCTTGTTTTGTAGTGAGCTGTAGATTGCTATTGTAATATGTTATCTAGAATTAGGAGTACTAAGAAGACGCCTTTTAGTTGTTTCTTAATGTTATGATTGTTATGTTTTCATGTTACATATTATGTAGGTATCTATAAGTACATACTAGGTATATTATATTCTATATTTGGTTATTTTAAACCTACTGTCAACCAGTCAACCTATCGAAAAGTAAAATGCCGAGTTTCACGCGACATTTTTAATTGAACCCTATCTTCAAACTCTTGAAGAACAGGCTCATACAGGCCATGGGAAGACCTCACGCGCGGCCAAGCCCGATCCGTGCTTACCTGTGCTTGTCCGCCGCGCGGGTCTGGCCCGTTCTAAGACAGGCCGTGGGAAGCCACTTTAAGAGATACGAAGTCGGTTAAATTAAGGCAAAGTTGCGCAATTTGATGCACAACAAGATGCAGTTTTAAAATTTGAAAAATTCCGAATAGTTCCGGAGATATTCGTAAAAAACCGAAAAGCAGCTATTTTATTTTTATTTTTTCCTGACTTTATTTGAAGAGATAATATAAAATAAA
>JAEQML010064401.1:0-22098 GCA_016904865.1 Pissodes strobi | reverse complement strand
AAACAAATAAAACATTTTGAATGCGTTAGTGCTCAGGAAATAATTACTGAAAACGAATTGTTTTATCTCGTCAGTGAATCTAGAACATTTGGAAGGTTTGTTAAATAAATCTAATTGTGGTTAAAGTGTTAGTTCCACACCTATTTATACTTATCTTTTTGAATAAATTTTTCGTCTCTTCTGGTTGCTTCTTCATAATGATATTGATTATAAATTTGCTTGACGTCCATAGTTTACTACTTTATTGAACTTATTACAACGAAGTATACTTTATTGGTTTAAGGAGGGAAAATACGTAATTTTTTAACGAAAATGCAAAAATTTATTTTTATTTCGACAGTATAACTAAATCTTACATGGAATAAAAAAATCGATTATTAAAACAACAGTAACTAAATAGTTTATTACGCAATGAGTATTTAATGATTAAGACACAAGCATGAGTTACGATATGAGCCGTAGGCGCGTGTGGTAAAGAATGTGAGGGTCTTAATAGCCATTAAATGTGAGTTGCATATAAATAGTGTTTTTCTACGACCAGTCCTAATAATGAAAAATAATCTTGCATTTTTAAAATTTACTGACTAAATTGTTTATGAGCTCTCAAAATTGATAAATTTTAAATCTGTTATGACCACAGCTATGTTTGATATTGACCAAATGTCATTGTGATGTTGAATTTTGATCGGTTATAACTAAAGACCGAATTATATACACCCAAAACCTTAAAAATATAATATACTGAGGTAACCCGCCTATTTAAAATATTATTTCATTATACCTTATACATGCAGTTTTGGAACACTCTATATATAAGTAAAGAAAGAAAAAGAAACAAATAAGTCATAAATTGAAGTCGAGTTTTGCGAGGATATTTCGAGGAGATCCGAAAGCGTATCGCTCGAGAACAGAGACAGATAGTCAAAAGCCGGCGCAGTGTCCGGTTTATTTTGGTGAATTGTTTTGCTTCTGTGTTGTCACATGTCATTACAGATCAGTAAAATTAAATTTATAATATTTTTATTAACATAATTTGCACAAGTATTTCTTTTATTCTCATGGATACTTCATATTTGATAGCATAACATGTGTACATATTTAATGAAATCGTTTTATGCTGTGAACAACCCTGCTTTAAATGAAAACAAAAATGTACTGTTTGCTGTCTTTTCGTGCTGGAATTTTAGTTTTAGTATGACTGTGATAAGTAAGAGCTTTTGTGAAAGCACTAACATTTTCCTACCCTGACGGGTGAATATCCTAGTTAAAAATTAAATTATCATTCTAGAGATCTTGGCCCAAATTGCAACTAAATAGCTGGGAAGCTTCCGTAATCCAGGACCTCAGTACCTGCGGGCGGCGTCTGGCTAACTAGCACCACTCTTCGGTAGTGTAGTGATTATCACATCTGCCTGACGCGGGAGACCCGGGTTCGATTCCCGGCCGGAGAGCTATCTCTTCAGTTTTAAATGTACTATTACCAGTGTGGAACTACGAATTGTGGCGCAAGAGACAATAATCTAATTAATTATTATACATATAAAGGTTGTACAGCATAATTCGGTTTAGGAATTTAGATCGAGGCTTTCTTTGCCGTACTCTTTCCCATCGTGAATTTCAGGCTGAGTCCGGCATGTTTTTCTCTAATAGTTTGACACGTTTTCTCTAATAAATTAGGTGTGTTGGGAATCTGTGGTTTGATTTACATGACGCACCTTTCCCTCAAATTTCCCTAATTTTGGTATAATGAACACATTCTGAGTAAGTAAAATTATGCAATATATAATAATACAACGTAGGTATTGGTTTTCTTGATCTATTTTGACGGTAATTGTCAAAATAAAGACAAAGCACAACTTATCTCATTCAACTAGGTTGAACGGACCCCGGTATGTTATACTACAATACGATATTTAATTTGCCTCAATGAACGACGGTTGAACCATGAATATATTTATCTGCACAAAAAATCGGATTGGGTGTCCTTCTTCCAATATGGTAAATAAAGATGTTTATGTACCACACAAATTATTCGCCTCATCAGTACCTAAGCCAATTAATTATATCTTTAATACTTAGTCATAATGTTTTTATATATATTTTTAAGAGCTTCGTGCAATTCTTGTGCTGTTGCCTCTTCAATTTTAAAAGTGCCCAAAAATTGCACAACTATCTCATTTCTTAATTCACTACAGTATCGAATGCAATTACACAAATATTTTGGGCAAGAGACATCTGTACTCTCATCAACAATTAGAGAATAGTAGGTTTAAAATTAGTATACCAGACTCAGTTTAACATTAAGAAATTATTAGGTGGTCCAAAGGACAAAATGGAAATATTAGAAAGAAGTGGAATATATGAAATTGGATGTATGGAATGTAACCAAAAATATGTTGGGCAAACTAGAAGATCTATACAAACGAGATTCAAAGAACATATAGCTCATTCAAAGTATGGTAGAATAGAAAAATCAAGTATTGCCGAGCATGCTTTTGATAATAATCATAGAATAACAATTAAAAATTTAAAATTAATTCATAATATAACTGATAGGAGATTATTAGACGCATATGAAAGAATGGAAATCATTAAATGTAAGAATAGTTTAAATAGAGATAGGGGTCCTATTCCGTATAGTCCATTGTATTGGTTGATCAAGCGTGACTAGTGGGATTCCTGGATTGGTTCTTTTTAGTTCCGCTTTATTAAGCAAACAGTAGTATAAAAGAGAGTTTGGTAGATTTTAATTTTAGTTTTAATCATCTCCTGATGATGCTAACATGGTTAGCGAAACGCGCGTCGAGTGCAAATATTCCGTTTCGGTATTGTGGATAAAACTCTCTTTTAGTGCATGTTGCCGAAGGTTCCAAACCCCAACGTAATAATTAGAGAATAGGGATGGTCTTTTGCATCAGAAAGTAGTTGCTGTTGTAAACATGAAGCTATTACATTTTTAATTAGTATAGAATATTTTGTGTTTTATCTTATCTTTATTTATTCTATTTACCAGCTCTACTAGATGATCAACGTTTTATACAGCTGAGTGGGCAGCTACGAGAACTGCAAATAAAACGTCTTTTTCCTTCTCTTGATTTGAGATAATTATAATACTGTTGTTACCTGTAAATTTAGATTGTCCCGGAGTTACCGAAGTATGTTGCTGAATCATTTTTTATGGCACGCACAAATTGTGTGCTTTTTCAAATCAGTTTTATGTACCATAACATAAGCAACATAAGAGGCCTAAATACAAACATAAATTCGGTACACCAATATCTACAAGCAAGTAGACCACACACACTAGCCCTTACAGAAATACAAGTATGTTCTACAACAACAGTAAACTACCCCTATCCTGGTTACGACTTACACACCCGATTTAGACATAAGAATATGCCTTTTGCCCGAAGCGACCTTTCATGTAACCGCGAAAGAACACTCGAATCGAACAACCTTGTCGTCATGTGGCTTAAGTTTACCGCCAGAGCAACCAAGTTTATATGTTGTCTCTATCGCCATCCGAGCAATAGAGCCTACCAAAACCTTTTTAAAGCACTAGCTACCACTTTTAACTCAATACAGGTCGATCACCCCAATTCAGAAATAATCGTTCTGGGAGACTTCAATGCCCATATCACCAACTGGCTCATACATCACAACAAGAGCGAGAACAAAGGTAGAGAAGCTGAAGCATTTGCCATCAGCTGCGGGCTTACTCAACTTGTCACAATTCTGCAAAATGGGACCACCTAAGAGAGTTCTACCTAGATTTTCCTTGGCTCGACGTCTGCTTTGGCACTAACGACCCCTCCGTCAGTCTGCTGCGAAGAGATTACGCAAGTATTCTCTTCAGGAATGGAAGCATACATCACAAATTCCATCAGGTTACCGTCAAAAGGAAAGCCCTGGTTCGACAGAAGATGCGAAAGAGCTGTAGGTAGGAAACAGCAAGCCTACAAGTACTGGCTTCAAAATCAGACCGATGAAAATCGCAATTATTTTGTCGAGGCGAAAAACGAATGCGAACATGTGATCGACGAAACTAAGAACACACACAATCAAAGGATCAGGAATAAACTTTTGAAATGCCATAGTGGCTACAGGAAATCTGGTTTGTAGCAAAAGCAGTAAGTAATAGCTCTACAAAAACGTCTCTCCCACCTTTGACAGACGAACGAGGAATCACGGCGACTACAGCCAAGGAAAACGCAAACTTGCTCGCCAAAATGTTTTTTATCGCACTCTCCCTTATACGTGCCCCAAGGAAAAAAAACCTTTACCAGCGACTGAGACTTATCATCGCAGACAGGAGCAGATTACAGCAATTAATCAATACCTGGAGAAAGTTCAAACTTGGGGCGACAGAAATTTGGTCCAGCTCAATGCAGCAAAGACCCAACCAGCCACGTTTAGCAAGAGGGCCAATACGGCGGGTCCTAACATCATTATGGCAGGATCGACCGTTCCTTTATCCTCGTCAATCGAACTGCTGGGTGTCTCGGTCAACAGCAATATGTCCTGGCATGACCAAGTTGCTAACATTGCTGAATAAGCCTCGCAGAAGCTTGGTGCGCTATTTCGCAACAAAAAAATTTATACACCGCAGCAGTTGCGCTTGCTCTACAAAGCGCAAATGAGACCGTGCTTAGAATATTGCTCACACATCTGGGGTGCCGCACCAAAGCACACACCAAAGCTGCTGAATTCCATTCAGAAGAGAGCTGTGCGTCTTGTCGGCGACCCGGAGTTGACCCCGAATCTGGATAGTCTGGAACACCGCAGACATGTGGCAGAGATGTCTCTATTTACAGATACTTTCACGTCAGATGTTCCCAGGATTTGGCCCGCCTCATCCTGCCCGTCGCAACGCCTGTCAGACAGTCACGAGAGACAACAAGAGCACACCAGTTCCTCGTACAACTGAAAACACCTAGAACATTGCTTTACAAGAACTCCTTTGTCCGGCGCACTGCATCACTGGGAACTCACTCCCAGAACATCTATTTCCCCCTAATTACAACTATTCAAGGATTGTGTGAATCAACATCTTCGCACATACACCGCTCGTCGAGCGTCATAGGATCTCCCTTCAGTGTCTATGCCACTACCATAAAAAAACCCTTAGATGCATTTTACAGACTTTACGATATGCATCGTGACAAGATCCAGAATCCTATGAACCGGGGCAACTGAATTGCGGTGAAGTCTCATTAGGCCCAAAATCGAAACACCTGAATTGCGGTTAGGATTATTTTCTTGGCATCAGGCCCTACACTTAGATACCTGAATTGTGTTTTATGGTAAAATATAAATATACAGGGTCGCTGATATGTATGGAAGCGACCGAATATTTCCTAAAGTATATAATAGCTAGCGAAAAATGTCAAACAGAAATTTTTAGAGATAGTTTGGGTTAGTTAATAATGTGATTATGATCAGCATTTTTACGGGATATAATAGAATCCCGTAAAAAAAGTTTTGCGTTACAGGATTTCATTGTAAAATACCACTCCTCCTCACTGGTTACCTTTAGAACTCGACATTTTCGAAAATTAAATTTTTGAAAAATAATAAGGGGTTGCCCTTTTTCACTACACATTCGTTCGTATTCCATTTTAACCAATGCACGGCTCGATTACAACTAATATAAACCACATTACCTGGGCCCCGTACGTGCTTACCTACCCTTCCAAAATCCAAGAAAAATAGTAATCACCAACTTTTGCATATAACAAATTCGTGGCCCAATAAAATTTATAGGGGGCCGACCTCGTCGCGCGGCAATTCAGCCAGGGATTAAAACACCCCCATTAAAAGAAAAATACCTGCCAGAATCCTCACCCCAATTCATGTGCGCCCCTTTAAACTATCAACCAACCAGTCTCAATGGTAAAAATCAACAGAAAATAAGAAATTATATTATAAAACAGTTTAATTCAATTTTTCCTTGGCTCCAGGACTCGGACAGCCAATTATTATTAAATTTGAGGAGCAAGTTGGACAAGAACTGACAGAATCTATGAAGATTAATGTGATGCGAGACACAAGAAAAGTTAAAAGACAGTCGCTGAAAATGTACATCACCTCGGCAGGTACTGAGCTAAGTAATTTCAGGTGATCACGAAATGTTGTCAGGAAAAATGTTTTACCCATTTGAGTCTCATTGACCAAAAACATTTATTTGAACACTTCTATTTACAATCAAAGCGTTAACAGGACTCTTGATTCATTTATAGAAAAGCGAGGGACACATGCCCACAGACCCCACAAATTAGCTGCCAACATTCATGACTTGCTTAAAGCGCAATTGAAAACCATTGTGTCTAAAAAAGTCATTATTTAGTATTTCCAACACAAATCTGAACTGAAATATTTTGAAAATCATGAATTAAATATTAAAAAGATGTATGAGCTTTTCACACAATACTATAGAGAACAAGCAGATACGAATCTAAAAATCAAATACAAGACATACTTTCAGGACTTTAAATCACTGCGTTTATACAGTTTTAGGACTCCCAAAACAGACATACGTGATATCTACACATAATATAAACAAAAAATATCCATTAATCCTAACGATCATTGTGAAACTTCCTATAACCCACACAATATCAAAATAAAACGACACTTAGCAGCAAGATAGGATCTGATGGAAAGAAGTAAAACGAACAATATAGTTGTCTTGTTACTGAATTTGACTATGGACAAAATCTACCAGTCACGAAACTCAATGTAACAGTAACAGTGCAGTTTTATAAACGTCTACTTTAGTGTTATCTCTTTAACGTACATATTCACAGTGACGGGTCGTCTTTTATGTATACGTTTATGGAAGGACAAGACAAAAAATGCGCCTATTCTGTTATTTTATTCGTCTATGATTGCTTATTTAAAAAACTTAATGGCGATGTCACTGAAATCGTAGTTTTGTCGGATTCGTATGAAGGACTAAATAAGAACATTTCATGGTTAAGTTTGGAATGTGGCTGGTAAAAAAGTCTAACGTTAATATTCGCTTTGTATTTCTAGTTCGTGGCAATTCCTTTAATCAGTAATTTTGGTCTAGTAAAATCATTTTTAAAATAGAAGGCATACATAGGGACGCAAAGCCATATTTGGAAGCAATGGTGCATTATCGGAAAAATCCATCTTCTTTTAATGTTATCATGGACACAACTCTAATTAAAAATTGAACTGAAAGTTCGGCAGGACTTTTTCTAAAGAAGCCAAAACTAGAGGGGCTTGTTTTCAACATTAATCAGTATGTACAAATGAAATACAACGCACACGGAACGTTGGCGTGTACTAAAACATACACGGAAAATGACAAACCATTCACAATTTGGAACGGAAGAAACCTAAACACAAACATTGCTCTTTAAACTGTGTTAGTAGTTGGAATAAAGCCTTGAGAGATCTCTTTTCGTTTTTGTTCCAAAAAGATGAACAATAGATACGCTGGATACTAGAAGAAGTTTCTGTATAATTTTTTTTACCCCTGCTTATATAATTTGTTAAATGTTTTATGTATAATGTTTAATTTTGTTTACGTCGTTTGCCAAACAAACATTTTTTTTTAAATTTCACAGTCCTTCGCAAAGATGCAACCGGGGGGACATTGAATATGATGAATAAAAAAAAACGCAAAAATGTGATTTGTGTTGTAATTCATATACTTTTTAAAAGCAGAGTTTAAAAAACTAAAAATACAAACACGAGCCTTTATAATATATATAATTAAAGAAATGCATTTATAACATTAATATTATACATTATCATAATTAAAAAATTAATAAATAAATAAAGGTGCAGATATGAAGACCTAAAAAATTGCCCTCCCCGTTAAGATAGGAAAATATATTAATATATAATTAGCCCTAACGTTACTGTAATATTTTTAACCTGTTCCGAATCGTTTCGGTTTAGTTACCTTTAGTTAGTCGTTCAATCATTTTTCAGTTAGTTTCACTTAGTTCCAATTTATCTCTCTGAACCGACTCCTATACGTTATAATCAAATTTAATCTTTTTGGTGAGTTTTGGTAACTCACCAAAATTCGGTTAATTTAAAATCGTTTATATTTTTAATCTGTTCCGATGTGTTCCTTTTTGGTGCTTTTCGTTACTTTTGGTTAGTCGTTCCATCAACTTTCGGCTAATTTCAGTTAGTTTTAATTTATTTTAGTCATTTAAACCAGTTCCGATACGTTATAACCAATTTTTTAGGTGTTTTTGGTTAGTCACCAAAATTCGATTAATTTGGGTTAGTTTTAACTTACATTAATATTTTTAATCTATTTCGATACGTTTTAGCCCGTTTTGGTGCTTTTAGTTACTTTTGGTTAGTCATTCAATCAACATTCGGTTATTTTCAGTCAGTTCCAATTTATTTTAATCAATTGAACCGGTGATTGATATCCAATTTAACCGTTTATGGCAAATTTTAGTTAGTTAGCCAAAATTCGGTTAAATTGGGTTAGTTACTTATGTTAATACGTTTAATCAGTTCCGATACGTTTTAGCCCTTTTTGGTGTTTATGGTAACTTTTGATTAGTCATTCAATCAGCATTCGGTTAGTTTTAGTTAGCTTTAATTTATTTCAGTCATTTGAACCGGATCCGATAGGCAAGGCCGTATTTAGGGGGGGTGTTTGGGGTGTTCAAACACCCCCCGAAATTTCACATAATTTTATTATCTAAAACAGGGATAGCCAAAACGTCGACCACTCAACAGAGTAGACCTTTTTGGTAGCCCGCTGCAGGACTAAAATCTGTTGAAAAACCATTTGAATTGTTTTGGAACAGTTAAATCTGTCGCCGGATTTATCAATGCAGAAAATAAAACAAAATTTGCCAGAGTCACGTTGCCATAAGTTGGTCTCCATGTGTGATACGGGATGGATTCAAAATCATGACGGTCTTCTGAGATTTAAAGAAATGGTTGTGCTTATTGTAGAAACTTTGGAAGAACTTTCTGCATCTATGGATAGCGTTACTTCGTTCAAGGCAAATCAATTTTTAAAAGCTATAATTTCTCCAGACTTTGTACAGCTGTACAGGGTGTCCCATTTTCGATGATATTACGGGGTATCTCACTTACGAGTAAAGATAGAGAGTTGTGGTTTTCGCAACACTATGCTACTTTTTTGTGAAAAGAACGATGGTATAAACAAAATTTTCATAGCCCGCTGCGCTTCTGAGATACAGGGCGAAATTGAAAATAACGCTTTTTGGGACCCCCCTCGTATCTCCGTTATCCTTTAACATATCGCAAAGCTGAAAACTTGCTCTTATATACTTTTTACGTAGAACCCAGTGGCGTAGTCAGATTTTTGCTGTGAGCTGTCAATCTTTAGCTATAAATCAAACTTATGTTTTTTTAAATGGAACACCCTGTATATTTTTCTTTCGTTTGAATGAAAATTTTATAAGCTTTTCAAAAATATATAAAACATGATATGTATTTTAAATAATAAGCCTAAAATTCATAATTTCACAAAATGTATCTCTATACTACACTCTTGATGAGTATAGTATAAGCATTATCTTTTAAACAACGTTATAAGTATTAGTAGGCAGAGATTATCAGAGCGATGGAATGATTATTTTTTTATTGGCAAGACCTTGGCACAGAAATTTATATTTTCTGCGTAATATTGTATTTTTTTACGATGGTTGAAAACGAAAATTATGAATATTTTGAAAAATATGACATGTTAGTCTGCTTTATACAGACCAATGAAAACTCCCGTGAAGCTTCTCAACTATTATTCAATATGTTTGTTTGAATATTTATTTACCTTTTGACTTATTTGGGTTTATCTTTCAGAATATCCATAAATTAAAATGATACTTATCATTTTAATTTATGGATATTCTGAAAGAAGACAACCTGGTCATTTAATGTTTTCCGGAATAAAGAGAACATGGAACGTTTATCCGGCCTTTACCAAAAACGTATAATAAGGAAAATCGCGGTAAGGGCGGAGGCAACGTTCCTTGTTCTACAATTTTTTTTCCTTTATTTCGGAAAACATTAAAAGATCAGGATGCCTTCTTTCGGGGTATCTTTAAATTAAAATGATACTTAAAAAAATAAACCTAAATAAGTCAAAAGGTAAATAAATATTCAAACAAACTTATAGGAATATAGCTGAGAAGCTTCACGGAAGTTTTCATTGCTCTGTATAAAGCTGACAAACATGTCATATTTTTCAAAATATTGATAATTTTCATTTTGAGCTATCGTAAAAAATACAATGTTACACAGAAAATATAAATTTTGCCACTGAAAGGTCTTACCAATAAAAAAATTACCATTCCATTGTTCTTAATAGTTTCTGCCTGCTAATACTTATACCGTTGTTTAAAAGACAATGCTTATACTATACTCATCAAGAGTGTCGTATAGAGACACATTTTGTGAAATTATGGATTTTAGGCTTGTTATTTAAAATACATATCATGTATTATATATTTTTATAAAGCTTATAAAATTTTCATTCAAACGAAAGAAAAATATACAGGGTGTTACATTAAAAAATATACAAGAGTGTCGTATCGAGACACATTTTGTGAAATTATGAATTTTAGGCTTATTATTTAAAATTCATGTAATGTATTATATATTTTTATAAAGCTTATAACATTTCCAATCAAAAGAAAGAAAAATATATAGGGTGTTCAATTTAAAAAACATAAGTTTGAGTTATGGCTAAAAATTGACAGCTCACAGCAAAAATCTGATCACGCCACTGGATTCTACGTCAAAAACTGTATAAGAGCAATTTTTTAGCTTTGCGATATGTTAAAGGATAACGGAGATACGAGGGGGTCCCAAAATGCATTATTTTCAATTTCGCCCTGTATCTCAGAAACGAAGCGGGCTATGAAAATTTTGTTTATACCATCGTTTTTTTCACAAAAAAGTGGCACAGTGTTGCGAAAACCGCAACTCTGTATCTTTACTCGTAAGTGAGATACCCCGTAATACCATCGAAAATGGGACTCCCGGTACAGAAGTAGTTCTCTTTAAACATACTTTACAATTGTGTAAAATATTGCAAGCTGTCAATTGCGATTTAGTTGAAGCAATGCATCTTATTCAATAATAAATTTAACGCGGCAAACAATTCCTGCTTTTCTGATGTTTTTAATGAATCTGTTGAGATTTTAAATTCCATTAAAGGCGAGATGAAGATGCCAAGAATAGTCGCCACTCAAACACGTCGGTGTAACGTTGAAGCAAGTTGACCAGAAGCTTACTATCGTACAGCGATAGCAGTGCCGTTTTTCGATGATTCTTTACGTCAGTGAAATGCCTATATGCCTGCAGTAAGTAGTTGTAGTAAAATAATTCCTTTAATTGACTATACCTTACCTTAGTTTAAGGATCCTAGAGAAACAAGAATTTGTATGTTATGTGGAGGGAGTAAGGCGCTGCGAGTCAGCTTCATGTCAAATGTTGGAGGGGAACATTGGAGAACCCTGTTGCGTTGCAGCGCTCGTGATAGATGCAGCACGAACTATACAAAATTTGCTATATATTTGGGAACGCCTCGCCGTACTCAATGGTGTAACATAGGAAGGTTATAATCCTGTCTTTCTAAAGTCTTTCCCTTATCTCAAAATAAAATTCCATTACAAAAATGGATGTGGCAGCTTCTAAAAATACATACTCACTAGTAGTGTCATTTTTATTTATGACATTGCGCTCTGATTCTGATTGATGTTATAAATATAATGCCAAAAAAATGGGTCAGCTTCATATCGCCGACCATCGCATGGCAGATTCATGAAAGATCACCTTTTGGTGATATTTAGATATTTTATGTAAAAACACCCACCGAAAAAAAATCCTGGCTACGTCCCTGCCGATAGGTACATTATAATGAATTTTAACGCTTTGATTAGTTTCAGTTAGTCGCCAAAATTCGATTGATTAAAGATAGTTTCAACTTACCTTAATATTTTTATTATGTTCTGCTATGTTTTAGCCCTTTCTGATGCTTTTCGTTAGTTTTGGTTAGTCGTTCAATCAACTGTCAGTTAATTTCAGTTAGTTTTAATTTATTTTAATCATTTTAACTAGTTCCGATACGTTATATTTTGGTTAGTCACCAAAATTCGATTAATTTGAATAAGTTTTAACTTACTTAAATATTTTTAATCTATTTCGATACGTTTTAGCCCGTTTTGATCCTTTTAGTTACTATTGGTTAGTTTTGGTTAGTGGTTCAATCAACTTTCGGTAAAGTTCAGTTAGTTCCAATTTATCTTAGTCATTTGAACCGGTTCCGATACGTTAAAAGCATTTTTAGTGTTTTTGGTTAGTTTTGGTTAGTCACCAAAATTCGGTTAATTTGGGTTAGTTTTAACTTACTTCAATATTTTTAATCTATTTCGATACGTTTTAGCCCATTTTGGTGCTTTTGGTTACTTTTGGATAGTTAGTCGTTCAATCAACTTTCGGTTAAAGTTCAGTTAGTTTTAATATATTTTCGTCATTTGAACCGGTTTCGGTACGTTATAAGCAATTTTAATGTTGTTGGTTAGTTTTGGTTAGTCACCAAAATTCGGTTAATTTGTGTTAGTTGTAACTTACCTTAACATTTGTAATCTGTTCTGATACGTTTTAACCAGTTTTGGTGCTTTTAGTTACTTTTGGTTAGTCATTCAATCATTTTTCGGTTACTTTCAGTTAGTTTCCATTATTTTAGTCACTTGAACCAGTTCTGATACGTTATAATCAAATTTAAAGTTTGTGGTTTGTTTTCGTTAGTCGCCAAAATACGGTTCGTTTTGGTTAGTTTTAACTCATTAATTTTTCTAACCTGTTCCGATACGTTTTAGCCCGTTTTGGCGCTTTTGGTTAGTTTTGGTTAGTGGTTCTATCAACATTCGGTTAGTTTCAATTTATTTTAATTATTTGAACCGGGTCCGATACGTTATAATCAAATTTAATGTTTTTGGTTAGTTTTGGTTAGTCGCCAAAATTCGGTCGTTTTGATTAGTTTTAACTTACTTTAATTTTTGTAACCTGTTCCGATACGTATTAGCCCTTTTTGGTGCTTTTGTTTAGTTTTGGTTAGTCGTTCAATAAACATTCGTTTAGCTTCAGTTAGTTCAAATTTATTTTAGTCATTTAAACCGATTCCGATACGTTATAATCAAGTTTAAGTTTAAATAAACAAACTAACACGATCTCTCACGCAAATGTACCATGCACTTTTTCACGATTTGAGGCCTACTAGGAAAACAGAAACATGTTCATGTTAAAACTTTTTCTACTTCCGAAAAGGGCTCATGACAAGTTAATTAAAAAAAAATATTTACATAAAAATGTGTCAATATCTTTGTAACATCTTAACGTAACTGAGCTAAGAATACAATATTTTTATTCCAGATTTAATAAAGTTCGAAATTTAAAACTTTTTTTATTATATAGTTTTAAATTTTTAATTGCGTTTTTCTCAAAACCGCCATTTTATATATGGACCCTTCTTCCGGGGTGGCCTCAATCACGGATTACTAACTGACTTAACTGACACTGACACATATGCCATTTGACACATGACTCACAACAGCTGTCGCGTATAAATCGATTATCCGCCACAAATCGCCGTTAATATTTTTTGAGGCCGCCACTAAAATCGCCAATCGCCATTATTTTTGTTTTGATCATTTTTCAAGTCGTCACTTTAGCGGAATATCGCCCCACCTGGCAACCCTGCCGTTAATATTGAGAATACCGTTTATTTCTCGTTACTCTCGGGTGTACTCGACGATCTCCGGAAGGCGTGGAATTTACATCTGTCTTTACGGTCCAACGAAGTGCCTTGAAGTGCCTTGATGGTTCAGTGGTTAGATGCTAGGCCAGCGAAACGGCGACACGGGTTCGATTCCCGTCGGTAGCGACACGTGTTTTCATTATATTTTTTTAAGGTTATGTGTGTAAAATAGTTATTTTTGTTACAAGTACCTAAAATGGAGTTTTTCAGGAGGATTCATTGCTGTTCCCGGACGAGGCGTTAGCCGAGTCCGGAATAGCAGATGAGTCCTGAAAAACTTCATTTAGGTACGTGTGACAAACACTATTTTTTGTCATACGCTCCCAAAATTTTGTTATACGCTTTTTACACATCTTCAGAACGCTTAAATTTGCAAATTTACCATAATTTTTGAAGAGAGAGATTATTAGAGCATACCAGGAGTGTAAAAAAATCGGCATATAATACAATATGAATTTTAGCAAAAATGCGCAGTTGAAATTAAAGCGATGTTTACTCGTACATAATGCAATTTATTTGACTCACCCTCCTTATTAACAAGGACTACTCCAATAAAGTTATGCATTAAATATTTGTGTTTTAAATATCTATTTTAGTTTACCTGCTCGACTCGCCAGATGCAATGTTGCACTTAAGATTTACAAAATTATACACCTGGACGCCTATTCTCGACGGCGATAGAATAGAACGTTCCCCAGGGAGCATTCCTCGAACGCGTTCTACTACTATTCTATTGCAAGCCTAAATCCCAATTCTTGAACGCGGGGCAACGAATGATAACGCAGGAAATAGACAGACAGTGTTGCCAGAATTATCTACCAATCACAGTCGTAACTTTGAACACGTAACAAAACAAAATATTTTTACACATGACATGGCTAAAAAACTCTTTAATTTTTATTTAACTTTTTGTCTGTGTTTGAGAGAAACAGTTTTCGGCAATTTGTTTGGTTTTACTAAAAAGGATACATATTAGGTTTTGCTGTGTATTCCCGACTACAAAATGGATACAGTCAAAAGGAGCAGCAGGACAAATCCGACAGCATCAAAACAAAAAGAAATATTGATTGAATTCATTTCAAACAGGAAGGAAATGTATACAGGCAAATTAACGCCAAGCTATACAAAAGAGAAAATTAATCAGAATTGGATAGAATTAACTAATCTTTTAAAACAGTGTCCCTGAAGGTCCTGCCAAAGACTGGAATCAATGGCGAAAGGTAAGAGCAATTTGTTTTTGGCATGTCATTTTCACAACTTTATTTTTTCATATTATAATATAAATTTGTATAATATGTAATGGTATAGTTAATATTGATTCTAAAAGATTTAGGTATATGGGGTTTCCTAATCCTTCTATCTTATAAAAGTGATTTCTTGCTTCACATTAGGAAATTCATCAGTTTTTAATTGGCATAGAATCTAGGTATTTCTTCTAAAAAAAAACTGTTCAAATAGTGCTTTGTTCAAATGGGAAAGGTTTGCAGATTAACAGGTTATTAAAATCATTCTTGACACTGTATTGAAATAGGATTTATCATTTTAGACCTGGGTAGACTTAAAAAAAAAACAAAAAAGCAAAATTATCTGAGCAGAAGAAATATATAATGGGAACAAGAGGAGGACCACCACCATTGCCACCTGCTGACATGGAAGCATCTAGAGATAATATCACCAGTGACCATAAGTGGCAATGAAGATGTCAATGAGTCTGCAGTTGAATTTAGTTTTGATGATATCGACATCATTGTTGATGAAACAATGGAGGTAGGGGATGATGACAAAATAACTTCCGAGCATGTGAGTATAATTTTGCATTCCCATAAACAAATATACCTACGCCTATTCAAAGTTGTTTATTTTATTGTTGAACTGATTCAATAAACAAAAAAAAATATTACGACCAAAAACTTGCGGCACTTCAAGCAATAGCTAATGCAGCCACCACAATTGCATCACAATTACATGTTGAAGAAATTAAGAATATATTAATTTCAAAGTAATTTTCTAATGTTATCCCTTGGACACACTTAGCTGCTGCTGTCTATGCAATTATATATGCATATATGTTCGTTGTATTTTTTTTTCAACATTATGTATTAGTATCCTTATTTTCTGTGTGTAGGTGGCAAAAAAACTGATTTAAATTTGTTGTCATACCTGTTCATTTTGCCATATTATATTTAAGATAGAATTGGACTATGCAGTTAGTTAATTTTTGTTGCAAATGTTATGTTCTTTTAGTCACAATGTTGTTTCCTCTTCACTTCATCTGTGTATTGAGTAAAAAATGAGATGTTGAAAAGTCACCTTTACGGTACAACAATAATAAACTTCTATAATGATTCATGTTTCCAAATAAATATGTTTAAAATGAAAGACTTATGTTTGTAGATTTGCAAATGTTTTACTTTCTTTTATTACAGAAAATGATTGTTAATAATATTTTGTTGGATCTGCCTGGCTACTGTTAAATCTGGAATGACCCTCCAATGGGGCCTTGTCGGTGTTCTGCAGCATAAATGCCATAATCAACATTTTCGAATTCAATTACATCTGGTTCTGGTACATTATTGGCTATGCACACATTATGCAGCAATACACAACTGTTCACAATTCTTCCTGCCATTGACGGAGAATAGTGTAGAATTCTATGTTTAAGTAAACATCTAAATCTATTTTTAAGGACGCCATTGCAGCGTTCTATTGCTACAAAAGCGATTAATAAACCTTTCCTGGGCCCCTGGGGTAGGATTTGTTATTGGTGTCAAAAGCCAAGGCCGTGTAGGATAACCTGTAATATAAAAAAATTACTAAAAAACTACAATGTAACAAGGAATTTTTGAGGTAATATTAACTAAAAAAACTCCATTATTCTATCTTAAAGGTAAGCGAATAGATTTAATCCACATTTTCATTTCTTTATAGTTTTATTAAGTCTGATCCTTAATAGCTTTATTTACATGCCTGAGCCTCCAAGAGGAAGGAAGGTATTTCTGTGATCATTGCGATAAATTGTTGTTGAACATTAATTGAGTGGTAATTTTTTCTATTCACAGAGACATGTTCAGGGAATTGAAGGTCATTTACTGGTGGGGCAATTATACTAACATGGGTGCAGTCCACACATCCGATGAACCCAGGAAACTGATACTTTTTAAAAAAGATGTAACATCAATATATGGATATAATGACACATATTTTACTGATACTGGGACAACCTGGAACGCATAGCTTGCAATTCTTCAACATTTCTTGGGAAATGTACCCATTTATTCAATATTGCTGGTTCATTTAGCGCATCACACACTTCTTTCAGACATCTACTCATCGAAGACTGACTTACACCAACATAATGATTTGATCCAGTTAATTCCTGATAGCTCCCATATCCAAAAAAGCGCATGGCTGCTAGAACCTAAAAATAGAGGTGTTTCAAACATTTTTTCACATTTTGGGTATAAGGAAAACAAATATTTTTAGCATTAGATGATACCTAGGAATTACTTAATAGAACTTAATATTATTATTTAAAAACCAAGGATTGCTATCATTTGAAATATTTACCTTTGTTTGCACAGATAGGGCTGATTTCCTTGTGGCACCTGCAATATAGGGTGTAACCATTCCTATGAAATCTCGACACAGGGGCTTTGTTAGATGAAACAGTTTTAAAAATTTTTCATCGGATAACAAAAATGGGTCTCCCTGAGGAAGAACCTCCCGCTCAATCGCAAACAGTTCTTGAGCATCATCCACATTTCGAATTATTTCATCCCATAAAACAATTTGTGGAATATTCATCTTAGAAAATAAATATATCCATAACCTAAATGTTTCAAAATTGTAAACAAGCACTTTACGACTTTACATCCGTGTAGGGAGCGACGTTCTATCGATTGTCGATAGAAAGACGTTCAAAAATACCACATATTTAATATCAGTAGAAACACGCCCACTTTCTCTTGGTTTTTCTATTCGATCGCAGTCAAGAATTGAGGTCCAGGTGGTTTAACCCTTGGATGCATAGCTCCACGAATTGATGCTTTTACATAGCTGGGGCCTTGAAGGCCCGTATATTTTTTATTATTCAATATGATATTTGCATTTGAAAAAATAACTTGTGAATTCAGTACATAATGCCACTTTATTATGTAATAATGAAAGTAGCTAAATCCGGACAATAAAACTTACCTACAATTCGAAATAAAATGTAATAAGAATTACAATAAATAACTAATTTACTATTTATTAAAACAGGTATTACAATTTTTTTTGCTGTGCTCATTACAATATTCTTTCCACATTGTTCACATATAATTTTACTTTTATGGTCGATATTGGAAAGCAACACGTTGAAGGCTGAGACTTGACCATATTTTTATTATATGTGGTAAGAATAATTCATTCGCCACTTCTCTAAAAAAAAATCCTTCGTGCATGTGTAACATATTTTTGATAAATTTAACTTACAAATTTTTGGGTTTTCTCTCTACTATCGTTTTGAATTTATTATATAGAACCTCTTCGGCTCTGGCTCCAGGATGTAAACAGCACAAGTGCTAGTTTAGTGACCCTAACAAAATACCTAGATAACTTCAACGTTTCGGGAAATAAATCTATTCCCGTTGTCAAGAAAGGTAAAAACTAAAACTGAAAAGGGTTAGTAAATACAATAAAACAGTAAAAAGCTCTTGCAGATTGTCAAGCTTTGAACTGACTTTGACAAGAAGACAATTATAATGCCATATTTAATTACTGGTTACTGGTCTTTAGTGTGATATTGAGGTGTTATTTGGTAAATTAATTTGTTTTTGAAGTTTTATATATCTATAATTTGGTGTTATTCGCTTAGGAAGAATTTAATGATTTTTGTTGAAAGGATTAGTTAATTTTTAAGTCTCCCTTATCAACTTCAGTTTTTAGCAAAGGTAAAACTAACAGAAGTTGAAGCAACACATTCATCTTTATTTAATAAAATTAAAGCACTTTCTTTGATTTTACGTTTTTTAGATAAAGGCTCCTTTGCTAAAATACTTGAAGCATTCCATTGTATTCTGTGGTTGTTATCAAATGCATGTTGACAAATATGTGATCTGTGAAATTGTGTATTTTTAATATAAGTTTGGTGTACTTTTATACGTTTTGATAATGGTCTACAGGTTTCACCTATATAAAATTTATTGCATTCACATGGTATTTTATAGATAACATTTTTAGTAGTTTCATTTTCATTGAGTGGTTTTGTTTTTGATAGTTTGGATCTAAGGGTGTTTTCTGTTTTGAAAATTGTACGAATGTTAAATTTATTACCTATTCGTTTTATTTTGTCTGATAAACCAGGAATAAAGAGGTTCGTAATAAGTCTATTTTGATTTTGTCTAATATTTGGTTGTTCAAAATCAATAAAGCATTTTTCAATGAAATCAATAGGATAGTTATTATTAATTAAAACATTGGTTAAAAATTCTTTTTCTGTGTTGAAATTTTGATTATTACAAATTATTTTCATTCGATCATATAGACTTTTTACGACCCCCTTTTTGACCATTATTGGGTGATTTGAATTAAAATTTAAATATCTGTTTGTATGTGTAGGTTTTCTGTATATATTTTTTCGAAACTATTCAAGTCTTTTTTATAAGAATGTCAAGAAATGAAAGTTGTTCATTAATTTCTCTTTCTATAGTGAATTTGATTGTGGGTTCCTTGGTGTTAATATGATTTAGAAAATCGTTAAGAAAATGTTCGTTATATGGATAAATTGAAAAAAGGTCATCTATATAACGCCAATAATGGTCAAAAAGGGGGTCGTAAAAAGTCTATATGATCGAATGAAAATAATTTGTAATAATCAAAATGTCAACACAGAAAAATAATTTGTAACCAATGTTTTAATTAATAATAACCATCCTAATAAATTAATTTACCTAATATCACCTCAATATCACACTAAAGACCAGTAACCAGTAATTAAATATGGCATTATAATTGACATCTTGTCAAAGTCAATTCAAAGCTTGACAATCTGCAAGAGCTTTTTACTGTTTTATTGTATTTACTAACCATTTTCATTTTTAGTTTTTACCTTTCTTGACAACGGGAATAGATTTATTTCCCGAAACGTTGAAGTTATCTAGGTATTCCGTTAGGGTCACTAAACTAGCACTTGTGCTGTTTACATCCTGGAGCCAGAGCCGAAGAGGCTCTATATGACAAATTCAAAACGATAGTGGAGAAAAAAAACCCAAAAATTTGTAAGTTAAAACGAATCCTCCACAACAATATAGAACATATCTATATTTTTGATAGTCTGATTGATCATTTGAATACACTATAAATGCATTTATTGCAGCAATGTCAACCATATTGTAAAAAGTACTATTGGCCAATATCTTGTTTGTCTTTTGCGGGTGTAATTTTCTACCTTATGATTCATAATATCCACTCTCCCCGGCTTTGTTATATTTAAATATTATTTCAGGTTTCTTTTCTGGTGCACTTTTTTATGGTGCATTGTGCTAAGCAAATTCAAACTTACCATTAGTAAATTGTTTTTGAAACAAAACATTGATGAAAATATTTCTTTATCTTTAGCTGATTTTAACTCTAATGGAATATATTTCTTATTTTGACGTAAAGTTCCGACGACAGAAATAATTCTTTCTAATGGCAAGCTGGTAAAGAAATTGTCTACAGTAGAGTTTAATCCTGTATTATGGATACTTTATAATAAATTCTTCACAACCTTAAGTGCTAAGTTTATCTGCATGTCTTCCCCTGGTTGGCGACATAAATCGGACTTGAAGGCAAAAACTCCGCATCTTCTGAATCACTGCTTTCCCCTGAAGGTAAATCATTAATTTCTTCGCTAAACTGCTGCCATATTTCTTCTAAATTTTTATCCCCCAAAACAAAAATATGTCACCAAAAATGCAGATCAGACACTGTCGAACGGTGTCAAAACGTAAACTAACCGATTTATGGCCGAGAACGTATTTCTATTATTAGCTCGAGCTACAAAGTCGAATCTTGTTTTAATTCGCGACAACAGATTTTATACAAGAAACAACAGCGGGCTTGGTAAGCCCGGGATATTTGAAATTAACATTGTGGATTAAAATTTAATAATAATTTTCTTATATTATTTGAAGAAAATAAGTAATAAATTTAAAACATGAAGAGGAGGAATAAGTGGAGAATATCAAAAGCCACGACAAATAATACAAAAATAAAGAAAATATACTCAAGTGAATATCATTCCGGGTCTCAGAGGCCCGGTCTATGTATCCAAGGGTTAAAGGTACGTATGTACGTATTTAGTCACAAAAGCAAAATTTGGAACTTTTCTAGGTTTTTAATAATACTCGATCCGATAAATGACATTAGCAACTTTGCCAAGTTTGCAATTTTTATCTCAAAACCATAATTTTACTTATTTATTAGCAGTACCCTATTGAAGCACGATATATTAATTGCACCACCACTGGAAAAATCGATAGGCTATAATCGTGACGACTATTTTCTTTCAGTCTGTTATGTCAAACAATAATTGTGCCTAGCATGTTTGATGATTGCAGATTTTAATCCCCCATCCAGTTAGATCTTATCCATATTTTACCACGATTTAAGAAATTATAAACATTAATTTTCTAATATCTGCTAAAGACATTCCGAAACTTGGGTTACTACATAATATTTTAGTTGATGTATACATTTTAGGATTTCTGATATTCGTTACAAAATATGAAGTCCTTTGCGGGACTCCAAAACAGATGACATGTTAATTTATTATTAATTAGTGGTTATCATAACACACAACACAACATACAAGTATATTTATTATTAATGGAATATAATTTTAAGCTCTGTTGCCAAAACATAATGGAAGCATATTTTTTGCGATGGTTGTCTTTGATGTATTAGTTTACAAAGCTATTATATAGACATAGTAATTTCTATCGTGTTTATTTTCAAATATAACCTTCGCAATGAGGCATCGGAAGATATACTTATATATTTGTGCATATTCAATTGCAACTGGAAGCTCCCGTTGTTATCTATGCAGCTGCAGCAGTAGAAGAAGATAGCCGCTTCACCATCACTCCCACTCCCATTTCCTCCCATCTCACTGCGCATGACCCAGCAATATATCGATCGCTTCGACTATGCATATTTTTCAACCTATATAAAAGTAACGTGACCCAATACTCGAACCGACGACGATGTCACCGAGCCTTTCACTTTCACATAACGGATGAATCCCAAGCCAGGGGCGTAACATAATTTTTTCATTCACTTCG
>JAEQML010064400.1:0-22098 GCA_016904865.1 Pissodes strobi | reverse complement strand
GACGTGACAACCCTGGAAAACGAATGGCGCAGCAGTAGAATCGAATGTTTGCTAAAGATTTGTTTCTTATTTATAAAATTTCTAAGCATGATATCTCTTATATGTGCATTCCATATATTAAACATTATTTCTCAATTTTGGTTCATATTGATTATTTGCTTAGTTTATTAACATATCAAAATAATAATATACCTTTCAGTAACCTAAATAAACCCAAAACACTGATTTATTTGTAGCAATTTTATTCAAATGACTGATAATGACCAATTAAATTTAATCGATATAACAATTCTTACGGCAACTATTTAAAATAACTCTCATTGTGACGTAATGCGCGAACTCGACCGAATTTGGCATTCGGGAATATCATACCTATTATTCTTTGATTCTTTCTATCATGCTCCGACCGCTTGCCGCTTGCCGCATTCACAGCTCGTTCGTTCGCTCGTTCATTGCACAAGCACAACTGCACGCCAGTAGCGTTGGCTGAATGAAAATAGGGGAAGACGCGCTAAATTATGGGCAAAATCGTGACACTAAAAGATGACTGCATATAGATGGCGCTACTAGAATGCGTGCGCGAGATCTGGCTTAATATCGATCACAGTATTGGCATTTTGCGGATCACACGAACGTATTGTCTAGGGAGTTTTCGTCGTGTCTTAAAATCTTGCATTAACATTTCTTGTGATTTGTCATAGACGTAGCCTCGTTTTGGTCGTAGTTAGTACTCGAACATTATGTCGACGTCCAAAATGAATGTTTGTGTTTATCGTGGATGCAATAATACGAGAAAAAACAAGAACAATATTGTAAGTTTTTTTAAGTTTCCTATGAATAAGCCGCAAATACTCTCCCAGTGGGTACAAAACTGTGGGAACGAGGAAATATACGTTATGGACGAAGTGTTATTGAAAAATAGACTTATTTGCGAAAAACATTTTAATAAAGACCAAATTTATCTTAGCGGCGGAAGACGGCTGCTTCAAAAAACGGCTGTTCCGAAATTTTGGAAAGGTAAGTTCTCTTTATGATGTAGTCTCTAGGTTTTGATTTTTAAGGTATTGAAATCGAAGCAATATATATTTTCAAAATTGTCTAACTTTTTTCTGACTGAAATTTTTCTAAATCTGTACATATATTATAGAGGTAACTCTATACGAGATTTACTTTTTGGCTCATATTTTACTTCCAACGGTTCATGTATTTTTAGAATTAAATGTATATCAACTGCAAAGCCCTAATAACCCAGGTAGAACCGTATCTGAGACTGGAAAATTTTCGCAAGAGTCTCAGAATGATATGGAAGTTACTCCATCAAATTGGACCAGCCAACGTAAGTAGTAATTTGATTTTTCACAATAAAATTGTATACAGTAAAACCTGCCAATAACGGCGGCTTTATGAACTAAGAATCATTGTCCATTATGAAAATGTGGCCGCAATTCAAAGTAACCATTATTATTTCTATAAAAAAGGAAATAAATATAACATAATGTGTTTTTACTCATTACTAGTTAAAATAGTTATTTTGTATTAAGTATGCAAAATAAGTATTTTTTTTAATGGGACGTAGCATTATGAAACTTAATAGTATATTATGATATAAGTGTATAAGAGGGTCTTTAAAGCACGCGCGACATATTTCAAAACACGACGCGCAGCGGAGTGTTTTGTAAGTCGCAAGGGCTTTAAAGGCCTCTTATACACGTATATCATACGCTATTTTTTATTACGAATGCATCATAATCTCAAATATGTGTTAAATATTAAATTTAAGGGATATATTGACGAATATATTAATCTGTCACATTTGACATGATCAAATGTTTCTATAGCAACCTTTAAAAAAGTAGGCGCGTCATAAACATTTTATGCACGCTGCAGCATGCGATAATCGTTGATTATGATGCATGCGTAATAAAAATAATATTTTTCTTCAAACGTCAGTAAATCCGTCATTACTCGACTGTGTAGGCGGCCGTGAAGTTTCGTTTTTCCTCCGCCGGAGCTTTACTTTTCACTTTTCCGCCGGCGGAGGTAAAAGTGTTGTCATAGCAACATAGATACAATACAAACAGACAACAAAATAAGCGTCAACAACTCAAGATTTATTAAACTACAATTTGTATTTATCACTTAATTTGTGAGTGCATTTCTAAAAATCACTAATTTAGGAACAAATTGGTTATTATTTAATCGAACTTACTCAATAACTGCTTATCAATACGGAATTAAAACGCAATCGGAGACGCAAAAAAATAATTATTGTTGACAGTGTCCACTGACAGCTTGATGTTACATTTATTCACCGACACCGGTCTAAGCAAGGCCACCTACGACCGTGGTCTAAGCCGCCTTGCGAACCCATTTATCTTTAATCATAATTAGATATTATTACTATTCAAAAGAGATGTTTTTGCATTAATTTGTCGACATTTGAAGAAAAAACAGCATATTTTATTTGGAGGAAAAGTTACTTTTCATGGCTTGCTCTCTATTACCAGCCTCACTCCGTTCGGCTGTTAAACACGAGCGCGCCATGAAAAGTATCACTTTTCCTCCATATAATATAATATACTATTCTCTGCTTCCTAGAAATAAACTACATCAAAATAAAACAATTTATCTCTCACAGTAGTGCGTAAAAAATATATTTTAGGCATTGGTGCTTGAAAAGTAATATTTTTTATTTCGTATTTTACTTTATGCACTGGTGCATACTACAAGTTCGCACTGTGAAGCGCGTAAAGTTAGTTAGCACTTTGATGACTAGGGGCTTTTTGAATTGAGAATTCAAATCCGTTAACAATTTTCCTTCGATTGATAAGGGGCGCCATTTATGATGAATTCTGTGCTTTTAAAACCCCACAACTTTTTCGCGCCTACGCGTGTTTGACTTTTGGCAAAGATAGTCTATTATGACACCGTTTTTAAACTTATATCGATGTATTTACTTTAAAGTGTTTAAGCATCATCATAACATGGAATATCATATTACAAGTAATGAGCCAAAAGGCAGCAGTAGGATTCTAACATAAATGAAATAATTTTTTCTTCAAACGTCAGTAAATCCGTCATTACTCGACTGTGTAGGCGGCCGTGAAGTTTCGTTTTTCCTCCGCCGGAGCTTTACTTTTCACTTTTCCGCCGGCGGAGGTAAAAGTGTTGTCATAGCAAAATAGATACAATACAAACAGACAACAAAATAAGCGTCAACAACTCAAGATTTATTAAACTACAATTTGAATTTACCACTCAATTTGTGACTGCATTTCTAAAAATCACTAATTTAGGAACAAATTGGTTATTATTTAATCGAACTTACTCAATAACTGCTTATCAATACGGAATTAAAATGCAATCGGAGACGCAATCTTAAAAAAATAATTATTTTGACAGTGTCCACCGACAGCTTTATGTTACATTACTGTAGCAACAACCTGTGCCTATTCACCGACACCGGTCTAAGCCGCCTTGCGAACCCACTTATCTTTAATAATAATTAGATATTATTACTATTAAAAAGAGATGTTTTTGCATTAATTTGTCGACATTTGAAGAAAAAACAGCATATTTTATTTGGAGGAAAAGTTACTTTTCATGGCTTGCTCTCTATTACTAGCCTCACACCGTTTGGCTGTTAAACACGAGCGCGCCATGAAAAGTATCACTTTTCCTCCATATAAAATAATATACTATTAAAGTAAATACCTTGAAAGTGGTTGCGTGCAGCGACAGCTATGAAGTATATCTTTTTTATCTAAAAAAGGCGGCTGCAGTTAAAAGGATTTTTGTATACCTATGAAATTCCCATAAAGTATGTTTCGGAAATTTTGTAACTAACTCAGTATTTACTGTGTTATAATTTGTCCCAATTTTATTTAATATGTACTGGGTGGCCAACTAAGAATGGCACTCGCCTATATCTGGAAAAGTAATTGTCGTAAAGACTACCGGTAAAACATTTATGAGTAAAGCGGCCAAGGGAAAATGTTGGAAATTATTTTTAAGTCTCCAAAATGGCCGCCAAGATTCTCGTCGTATTTTGACTGATTAACAGGTATCGAAAATATCTGGAGCATTTAAAAGATCCTTTACAAAATAGTGCACTATGTAAAAATCGACCTCTCCTATTGGTCGATTCATCTCGTATTACGATATGTCTGCGTGATGCAATCAATTTCTGTCAAGAGCTCTCGTGGTGTAGAGGTTTAAATCGTTGGGTTTCACCTGGAAAACGCGGGTTCGAATCCAGTTGCTTTTTTTTATTTTTTTTAAAGATTATGTTTCTAAACAGCTTTTTTTCTTGATTTTGGGTATGTCTTGGGTTAGATTGGGTTAGCACCTGGTTAGTTTCCTTTTCTTGAGCCCCCGTAGCGAGCGAAGCGAGCGGAGGGCCATGCGGATCCAGTGGCGGATTTACCCTAAGGCCCGGTAGGCCCGAGCCTAGGGCGGCCAAATTTAGGGGCGACCCCATTCGTGTCAAAAATAGTATACTACGTACCTAGGCCAGTAAAAAGGGGCGGCTGATAGCTTGGGGCCTAGGGCGGCCGAGACTGCAAATCCGCCACTGTGCGGATCGACCAATGGGAAAGGCCGATTTTTATATAGTGCACTATTTGTGTAAAGGATCTTATAATGCATATCTGGAGTTCAATTCTTACACATTTCCTGATTATTTTTGTTCGCATAACGAGATTAATATTTGTTAATTTCTTAATTAAAATATGTGTTAAATAATTATATTTTTGTCAATGGTCAAGCCTACTTGAGTTAGTAAACGAATACCGTTAGCAGATATCATAAAGTTCGCGTGCATTCAATGATCAAAGTTCGAATTTCTTGAAGACCAAGCGGTTTATCGAGATCAAACAAGTAATATCATTTTTCCTTAAACATAACCAGTTTATTACATTTTTTTGTTCAACATCGCGATAAAGTTTTAAAAACATCGATGCATCGTTGCCCACCCTAATTATCATTGCATTGAAACACTTCCACAGGTGGAAAATTCATATTTTTTTCTTCAAAATAAAGCCCCAAAAATATCTCATACACTATAAAAAGCTGCAAGCTTAATATGATTAGCATTTATTTATCGTCATTATAATTTTTGCGATTTAGTTTTCTAAAGCATAGGTACTTGCTTTCTTTAATAAGTTCGAATATTGTGTGGACACAAAGGCAATCAATATTCATATTGAATGAATATTAATTATTATTGAGATTTTAAATATTATGTTGGCATTTTAGCAGCAAAATAATATATATTGTGGTAAAATAACGTTAATTAGAATTTAATAGCAACGGAAAACTATCCCAAAATCCTATTGTTTTTTTTTGAGTATTGATTTATTTTACTTATGGTTTCGGTTAGGTAAGGGATATCGAGATGCGGTTTTCACTGACGTATAACCTGTTTTAAAATTTAAGATGGGTATTACGTCCCCTAACGGCCATTTTGGAAACCTAAAAATAATTTCCAACATTTTCTCTCGGCCACTTTAATTTTTTTTTCTACCGGAAGTCTTTACGACAATAATTACTCTTGGAGATATAGCCGAGTGCCATTCTTAGTTGGCCGCCCGGTACAGACATATTTCAGTTTTGAATTATTTATATGTAAGTACATATTATGATACTCCAGACGCCTTTATTAATTTTCATTGCAGGTGACTTTTTGTTTGCACATTCACAATTTGGGTTTCAGGTGAGCAGCTGAGAACTTATTCAAGAAAAAGAAGTAAAAATAAAGTACTAGAAAGTTCCCATTCGGATGTTGAAGACCTGCAGATTTTGGAATATATTCCTTCCTCGTGTCCTTCTTAAGACCCTAAAAGCACATTTACAGCTTGCGAAAAGCTAGAGCGTAACTCATTTATGTTTGTAGACACAGCCACCCCATCTTCAACTAAGTCACATGTAAATAGGAAATGTACTAATAGGCTTGATAATTTCAAGAGAAAATGCTCAGAAAATGCGAAATATTCGTTTAAGAAGAAAAGGCTCAACTCAGGAATGTTTGACTAACCTCTTTAAAACTAGAAGTCATGGTGTTAAAACATTTATCAACATGCAGTTACCATCCCGTAAAAGAAATGTTTGTAATATAGATGAAAAGCATTTGGCTCTTTCTCTGTATTATAAATCTGCTAGTTGTTATAAGTTTTTAAGAAACAATTTATTATTTTCTCTTCCATCAGTAAAGACTATTCAGTCATGGCTAAAAGTGATAAACTTAAAAGCTGGGTTAGAAAACACTTTAACAAAAAAAATTAGCTTTAAAAGTTAGAACAATGAGTAAAAGGGAACGAGTATGCGCGCTGCTATTCGAATTGATTATATTGAAGGGTATGAGGATTGAAGTTTCCTTGGACGCAAAAACGTCGTTGCAAACACAGCATTAGTTTTTTTATATAAGAGGAATATTTCATAACTGGAAAATTCCCCTGTGCTATTTTACGTCCCAGGGATCTGTTAAGGGAGATATGGTCCCACTTAATTAAATATGTTATTCAAGGGTTACATAATTTAGCATTTATTCCTGTAGCTCTGGTGTGCGACCAGGGAACTAATAACAGAAGTGCATTAAAAAAACTTAGGAGCCTCAAAAATGAATCCATCAATAAAATTATTTAATGAATTTAAAATTGAGGTTTGTGGAAAACGGATATGTAGTATCTTGGTCCGATATTCTTAAAACTTATGAGCTAGACAGACGAAGCAAAACTACTAGGATGTTGACAAAACTTACGGATGTACATATAAATCCAAAAAGTTTTCAAAAAATAAGGGTGAAGTATGCAGTTCAGATTTTTTCCAATTCAGTGGCTGCAGCTGTGAGGTCAGCAGCTCAGTTGAAATGCTTTTGATATTAATACTGCTGCACATACCTCAAATTTTTTAGACAACGTTAATATCATTTTCGATTCTTTAAACAGTAATATTTTATTTGATGCAAATCCTAATAGGCGTCCTCTGTCGATTAAAAAGCCAACTTCATTGAATAACTTAAAACATGGACTAGAATATTTTAAGACCATTGAAGTGTTTGATGAAAACGGAAAAAAGAGAAATAATATTTACTGTCTAGATGGATTCATTTGGACAATCTCATCAATACTTAGTTTATGGGAGCATCTTCTGGACTCTTTCAATTGTAGTTATCTCATAACCGCTCATCTCAATCAAGATCCTCTGGAAAATTTGTTTTCGGTGGTTAGGAATAGATGTGGATGTAATCCAACACCAAGTGTCCAACAGTTTAGAATTTCATTGCAGTCGAATATCAATATAAGGTTACTAAAGGCATTAGACACGGGTAATTGCGAAAAAGATTTTCATGAACTCCTAAGCCCGGGTGAAATAAAAGCTCCAACAGAACCAACTGAAAAATTTCCCACAGGTTTGACTGAAGAAAAATTTGCTTCCGAGACAGCTCCTAGTACTGTCTCAGCTATATCAGATCAGGCTTGCAAATCCTACTTCCAATACCCAAACTGCATCTGACGAGGTAACCTTAGAAACCTGTTCGAATGTATATGTTGCTGGATATTTTGCGCGTAAAATTATCAAAGATCAAAATGTGAAAACAATTGTGAAGATTTTTTAATAAAGAACTGAATTAAAGGATGATAAGGGAATATTTTTGTTAAATAAAGATTATGCTAAGCTAAACTACGTTTCTAGCTTAACAGTACCATCAGAAGAATTTTTAAACTTGGTTCAAATATTAATAGTAAAATTTAGTACGCATTTTGAGACTTTAAAATTACATAATAATATTTTTAAATCCATTTATAAATTATTGTTAAACGAAATCAATATAAATATTATTAAATTATGTCCAGAACATATCGAAAAATTATTAAAAATTGTAACAAAAACAATGCTTTACAAACAAATGAAATGGGAGTCTGAAAAATTCAGTTGCAATATACGTGACACCAAACCACATGGAAAGATTAGAATTTTATCAAACCAATGATTTTTTCTAAATTATTTTCATTATTATTTTCATGCAGCGTGTGCGCTAAAATTTTGCTATTTTTAAAATCAAGAAGCTTCCTGAAAAATTACACTGATTATTTGTTTTACTGCAAATTATAGAACAGTGAAAAAAATAAACGATACGTATTTTGTAATTTCCTCTAAAGATGATTATTACGAGAGCTATGCCAGTTCTTAGTTTTGTACATATACTCGTAGATATAATATTGTAAACGATTAATTTTTAGTCACACATTTTATTTCGCCAATACGCTTTCGTCAGTACAGTTATCATAATTACATAACGCCATGAGTCGACTCTGCTATCTTACTATAACTATATATATACGCCTTATTTCTAATCTATCTATATACTCCGTATTATATAACACCGATTCTATTCTACTGCTGCGCCATTCGTTTTCCAGGGTTGTCACGTCCTTGCCTATTTGAACGTCGCACGTCGCCTCTCCAAAATTTGCTTGTTACATTCGGCCATCCTGCAACAATTAATGCCCTCATTAATTTAATTTGCCAGTAAATCAACCAGATCTTATCGATCTGTGCATTCGCCATAACACGAAATCGCCTACCCTAATGGTTTCGCCTGCGGTTGCAACCTTACGCCTTTTATCGAATATCACCTTTATATTACGCCTTTGTCAGGTTCTCACTCGCATTTTGCTATCTCAAAAGAAGTTTGGACCTTAAATCGCTATAGCTCTCGCCTTTCGCCAACAAAGCATTCGCCATTTGCACCTCGCCAGTTAAACTCACATGCATGCACCTTTCAACCTGACCATTCGCCCTTTGCACCTCGCCAGTCAGACTCACTTGCATTCACCGTTCAACCTAACCTTTCGCCCTCGGTGTTTTACACTTCGCCTCGCCAAAAAGTCAGCAAACGCCTTGCTCGTAAACGCAAGCCCACGCCAGCAGTTGGAAATAGTACGCCTTGGATACCCAAAATTCGCCAAACTCCTCTCTCAATTTGAGAAGCGCCTCAGAAGACCGCAAATTATTCGTCGCCCTCGCCCGCGCATGATCCTGGACTTCCTTGCCCCTCCAATTCCACAATATCGGTTGATGGACGCCGATATCTGTCAAAAGAGGAAAGAAAGCCAGTATACAAGTCGCCAGGGGAAGAGCAACCAAATGCCCTCGCAACGCCATTTTATCATGATAATAATAGGTCATGGTTTCGCCGTCCCATTTAACTCTCGCTATCATCTCCTTGAGCAGTTGAGCAAAGTCATGCACTCTAGGAAACGCCTTCCTAAGAGCCGCCTTCCAGTCTTCCCATGAGAGGTCATATTCATCGAGCCGATTAAACCAGCCCCTTGCTGCGCCTTGCAATTTCGCCTGCATAAAATACGCTCTCTCATAGTTCGACCATTCATGAATATCGCCCAACTGATCAATTTTGCTCAACGAATTGACTACGTTACAGTCCCGGCTATCAGGATCGAAAGGGTGAATAATGTCGCCGCCTGCCCTTGCCCTTGACCCTATACAGCCCGAACCGCAAACGGACTCCGCCCTATCGCTACAAGCATGCTCTAGTACCGCCTGAGGAACGCTCTCACCTGATTTTTTGCCCTTCTTGTTGTCCTTGGTACCGCCAGTACCAACGGCCGCCCTTTGTTTCGTCGCCTTTTGCTTCGCCGCCCTTGCCATTTCGGCCCCCACAATCTGCTGGATACTAGTTGCCAAACCGCCTTTCAACACCTTATGTACCATGGAGACTGTTTCGTCTTCCATCGCCGAATCGCCTTCGCCGTGGTCACCGTCGCTTAATTCCACCTCGTAATCGAGCTCTAACTCGTCACTTCTGCCTTCTTCCATAGGAAATCACTTGAAAAACGCCTTTTAAACACCAATGCCAATAAACACAGTTGAAATACGCCGCGATTTTTACAATAATCACTAATTAATTAGCACCCACTTGTTTATTATTATCGTGAATATCTGAAAAATCGCCAAATGTCAATCCACTGTCAAAGATAGTGACAAACGCCCGCCTTTTGTTATGAGTTTTTGTGATATCGCCACTCACAAAAAAGAAGAAGTTGCCACTGCGATTTAACTCGCCGCAATCGCGTATTTCACCGTTCTCCACAACAAATAACACAATACGTAGGTTATCCCGACTTCTGATCTGTAAACGATAAATTTTTAGTAACACATTTTATTTCGCCAATACACCTTCGCCAGTACAGTTATCATAATTACATAACGCCATCAGTCGAATCTGCTATCGTACAATAACTATATCTACGCCTTATTTCTAATCTACCTATATAATACGAAGTATTCCGTATTATATAACACCGATTCGATTCTACTGCTGCGCCATTCGTTTTCCAGGGTTGTCACGTCCTCGCCTATTTGAACGTCGCACGTCGCCTCTCCAAAATTTGCGTGTTACAATATACTAAGCATGGTGCAACGTAACAATTCATGTACATTGTGACGTCATAAGCATATTTCAGGGTGTTGTATCTGCTTCATTTTTCGACTTAAATAAAAAACATGTGTCCACTTATTTTTGATGGGCTATCAAAATTAGCAATAATAGTTATTTATGTAACAAGTGTGTAAAATGACCCTTTTTTTATGAATGGGAATATTGTCGCATGAGCCTTAGGCGAATCCTATGAATAAAAAACGGGTACTTTACACATGAGTAGCATACGAAATTTTTTCTACTACCGAAAAATATATGAAAAATCAAAAATATTATTAAATTACTTTACGCACTAGTGCGTAAAGTAAATTATTTTACGCACTAGTGCGTATTTATTTATTCCAATAAAAATGTAAGTTGTTTTACACTGCTATCGTGTTTTATTTATTTGGCACAACTTTATCTCTCCATGCTTCTCAATTTCAATGTTAACAAATTATAACTTATAAAACATTTTTGCTTTCGAGCGACGGTAAGTGAGAAATAAGTATTGTAGTCAACCAAAAATCCGGCTGCCAGCAAAAACTTAAATAAAAAACAAATTCATATAAGTACATGCCAATTTATCTTATTAGAATTATATTTAGTTTACTTACTAATCACGGAATGTTCATTCTAATGACATATTAATATATTAAATTATTCAGTAAAATATAACATCTTTATAAGTAAATATCGTTAAAATCATAATTTTATCGGTCAATGCGAAAACTCCATACGTGCGAAAATTATTTCTTGTGAACAGCCGTTGGCCGTTGCCCGAGTATCTCAAGGGCCACTCGACTGGATCTAATATTTTAATCAAGAATTGTATGAATTACACCCAAACAGAACAGTGCACAAAAGTTAACACTAAATCACATACACAATACACAAAGAAAAAAAAACCCAAAAAAAATAATATCAATATCATTCTATCTTCAAAATTTAAAAATTTCCAAAAGTTTTCAAAATTTTCAAAAACTCAAAATTTTCAAAATTTCAAAAAGGTTCGTTCTTTTTCGAAAATCAAAATCTCAAAATCTAAAAATTTTTCAAAATTTTAAATCCAAATTTTCAATATCTCTCAAAAATTCTAAATCACATAAATCACTAACAAAACTAGAATGATTCAATAACAGCTGGGGACGAGAGCATCGCTGATGCCCTTGGTCGGGTCCCCGCCTAAAAACGGGGGTGTACAGGCATTAAGGGACTGCACGGGGTAGCTCGCTGTATGGGGTCCATGCGTAGAAGTAGAGTCAGGGGGTAACACCCTGCGTATCATGTGCAGTTCTTTCCTGGGGTGATCGGTTTGGACCTGCGGAGAAATCTGCATAATCCAAATCGATCAGCCTCGCCTAGGTGTCTACAGCAATTCTCTCGTCTGCTCAAAATCGCAAAACAAACAACACTCGCTCCTTCACTAATCGGCATCAAGGATCCAATACCAACGAAGACAAATCCCAATGACATCCCAGGAACCAAGTCGATGCCTAATTCAATAACTCTATAACACATGGACCAAGACAGTGCAAGAGTGCTTAGTGCACTAGCACGAGGAAAAGGACATTAACTAAATTCCTTTCGCATTTTCAGGCATATGCCGCGAGGTCGCACCACCAATCAGTAGGTGAGACGTAAGGGTATCGAAAAGGAAGGTATCACGTTTCTTGGCACGGCATTTGCGCGTCTTCCCCTATTAGCAGTCAACGCCAATAGTCTATTGTTTACGTTTCTTTGAATAATATTTAACGCATTGAGTTAGTGGTTTTGTGTAAACATGTCATTAGAAGTCGTGAATTTAAAGAGAAAAAAAAAGAGTGAACTAGTGTGTTTGTTTTGCGATTCGTCAGGACAGTTAGTGAATGAACCAAAGCCCAAAACATTTTTCACTATAGAACGTGCAGCAAAAAGACTAGGTGAGTGTAAAGTTTGATATACTATATGATCCAGAATGTCGTGTCCAGTGTTTTTCCTGGCACAGAAATTGTATGGCGGGTTACGTAAGTGAGGAAAAAGTTCGGCGTAGAGAAATAGCTTTATATAAGGTGCTGAATTCAGTACTGCAGTACCAAATCGCGATGTTCGCCGATCTGTAAGGGACACTGGTAACACATCATTGCGAAAATTGACATGTTTGATATGCGGCCAACAATCAAAAAGTGCTGCACATGTTAATCATGATAACGTTTTCACGGCGATAAGTACCTGTCAGTAACCTAAATATTTATTGGCCAGAGAAGTAAAATATCATAAATCTTGTTACCGTGACTGTCGAGAACGTCAGGAAATAAATCAGGGCGTCCTTCTTGTAAAATACCCCAAGAAGTATTAGAGGCGTCCTTTGAAAAATTCATAGATGAATTAAAAGATAAATTCTCAACCTGCTCTTTTGAATTATCATATATGGCAACAGGGATGGCTGAACTCACTGATTTAGAAGATGCAGTGCTAGAAAACCGCGTAGTTAAAGCCCTTTTAATTGCGATATATGGTGAAATGGTGTTGTTTTCGCATCCACATGATAGGTCAAAATCTTCCATGGTATTTATGTCGAATATCCCACTCAGTGCAGTAGTAGGACGTGTTCGTCAATTAGATATAAATAAAATCAACATGTGTGCAAAACAACTAAGGGAAGGGGCAATGGCTGCTGAACTTTTACCGGAAGAATATTTATGTGACGAGACCACGGTATAAATAAGTATATACGGTAGGTTCACTTGAGGCAAATTTCCAATTTCGCCGACAGTTTTTACCTTCAAAGCGAATCCGGATCAGTCTCGTTCGCGGCCAGTTGTGGCTACACTACGAGGGAGAATTTACGGTCAGCGTGTAAACGCCTTGATATTCTGTACTCTGTACTGTTGGGTCGCGTTGAATTAAATAATTATTAAGATCGTTACTATGGCGAGATATTGTTGTGCGGATAATTATTGTATTACAAAAGTGGGTGACGGATTTTCATTTTTTAGATGCCTCAAAGACCCTATCAGATCAGTTAAGATTTATAATATTTTTTTAATAATATGCAGTTTTTCAATTACACGTATAATCGGTTTAACAAATATGTCTTTATTAAAATTTTGTTATTTACCTAAATATGGATAAAGACAATAGTGAGAAAAGAAAACAAGTACGGTAAAAATTAAATGGCCGTCACCACTAGCGTGAGCAAAAAATCCGTTTATGTTTTAATAATTGCGAATTTTTCACATGACCTTTTGTGTTTTTAAAGCAACTCTTATATTTTAAAATTGAAAATGTTCCTATTATCCTAGTAGGTATAGGGCCTCAAATCGTGAAAAAGTGCATGCTACATTTGACACATGACATCATACGCGTGTGAGATCGTGTTAGTTTATTTACTTAAACTTAAATTTGATTTATAAGGTATCGGAATCGATTAAAATGACTAAAATAAATTGGAATTAACTGAAACTCACCGAAAGTTGATTGAATGACTAACCAAAACTCGCCAAAAGTAACCAATACAGGCTTAAACGTACCGGTACAGGTTACGAAAATTAAATTTAACCAAAACGAACGGAATTTTAACGACTAACCAAAAACATTAAATTTGATTATAACGTATCGGAACCGATTCAAATGACTAAAATAAATTGGAACTAACTGAAAGTAATTGAAAGTTGACTGAAAAACTATCCAAAAGTAACTAAAAGCACCAAAAAGGGCTAAAACGTATCGGACAGATTAAAGATATTAAAGTAAGTTGAAACTAACCCAAAGTAACCGAATTTAGGCCACTAACCAAAAACATTAAAATTGGATATAAAGTACGGAATCGGTTCAAATTACTAATATAAATTGAAACTAACTGTAATTAACAAAAAGTTGATTGCACGACTAATCAAAACTGGCCAAAGTAACCAAAAGCACTAAGGGCTTAAACCTATAGGAACAGATTAAAAATATTAAAGTTAGTTGAAACTAACCCAAATTAACCTAATTTTGGAGACTGACATAATTTTATCAAAAACATTTAAATTGGTTATAATGTATCGGAATCGCTTCAAATGAGTAAAATAAATTGGAGCTCACTGAAAGTAACCGAAAGCTGATTGAATGACCAGCCAAAAGAAACTAAAAGAACGGAAACCGGCTAAAACGTATCGTAATAGATTAAAAATATTGGAGTAAGATAAAGTTAACCCAAATTAACCGAATTTTGGCGACTAACCTTAACTAACCAAAAACAGTAAAATTGGTAATAACGTATTGGAACTGGTTCAAATGACTATAATAAATTTAAACTAACTGAAATTAACCGAAAGTTGATTGAACAACAAAGCTGACAAAAAGTAACCAGAAAAGCGAAAACATAAATCAAAGTAGATTAAAAATATTAAAGTAAGTTGAAACTCACTTAAATTAGCCGAATTTCGGCGACTAACTAAAATTAACCAAAAACATTAAAATTAATTATACTCGTAACGTATTTGAACCGGTTCAAATTCTAAAAATATATAAAAACCAACTAAAACTAACAGAAATCTGATTGAATGACAAACCAAAACTAATCAAAAGTAACCAAAAGCAATAAAACGTATCGGAATAGGTTACAAAAATTAAAGTAAGCTAAAACTAACCAAGACGAGCAGACCTTTGGCGACTAACCAAAAGTAACGAAAAACACTAAAATGATTATAACGTATCGGAGTCGGTTCAAATGACTAAAATAAATAGGATCTAACAGAGACTAACCGAAAGTTAATTAAACGGCTAAACAAAACTAACTAAAAATAAAGTTAGCAAAAGCGAAAGAACGGGCTAAAACAATTCGGAACAGGTTAGAATTATTATCTACCGCAACGTCATGGCTAGTTATATATTAATAGATTTTCCTATCTACAAGTGGAGGGTAATTTTTTAGGTCTTCATATCGGCACCTTTTTTTATTTTTTTATAATTATGTTAAAAATATTATAACGTTAAAAAGGCATTTCTTTAAGTTCAGTTAGTTTTAATTCATTTTAGTCACTTGAACCGACTCCGATACGTTACAATCAAATTTAATGTTTTCGGTTAGTTTTGGTTAGTCGCCAAAATTCGGCTAATTTAAGTTAATTTTAACTTACTTTAATATTTGTAATTTGCCCGATACGGTTTAGGCGTTTTTGGTGCTTTTGGTTGTTCACTCAACTTTCGGTTAGTTTCAGTTAGTTCCAATTTATTTTAGTAATTTGAACCGGATCCAATACGTTATAACAAATTTTAATATATTTGGTTAGTTTTGGTTGGCTGCAAAAGTTCGGATAATTTGAGTTAGTCTTACTTTAATTTTTTTAATCTGTTCCGATACATTTAGTTCTTTTTGGTGCTTTTGATTACTTTTGGTTAGTTTGGGTTAGTTTGGAATAGTAGTTCATCACGCATATGACATCTTGTGTGGCAAATGTAGCATGCACGTTTTCGCAATTTGATGCCCCATAACAGCAAAACAGAAACATTTTCAATGTTAAAAGTACTACGGCAGACGTAGAGCGATGAGAGAAATTCTCACAAATGCAGCCAATCATTTGAGAAATGCACCCGGTTAATTGGCTATGTTAAAGAGGACGCCAAATAAGTCAGCTAGAGTAGTGGAGGACCACTCCGTCCGCAAAGCCATCTCCAAAAACTGACGATTTCGCAGAAAATGTGAGAGAAATACTCGTAGTGCGAGTAATGAAGTGTTTAGACTTTTAAGAAGCTATAAATTTACTTTACTAGCTTAATTTGTCCTTTTTTTATTTAAATTCCCATAATATTTCTCAGGTACTTTGAACCTTCTGCTTTATACATGTTTTAATAGATGAATCAAGTTACAAACTGTCTAGTAAATTATTTTAATAGGTATTGCCTTTATTTATAATGTTTTTGAATTTAGTATATGTTACTATTTTGTATAACTTTATTACATAGTTTTATTCATTTGAATCACGTATTAAAAATTACCTTAATCGCCCTTTGAAATACCGTGTATCAAATAACAACGGAGAAAATAATTTTGCATCAGCTAATACTTTTTGAATCTCCCCTCACAGGCTGTTCGCTGCTGCAGGTAGAGTAAAAACTAATTTTTTACCGTGCTGCGGCTTTTGCGTTTGATCCAAAAACATCAAACGATTTTTGCTAAGTGAATCTACTCGATATTATTTGTACTCTGACGAGACTATTAGAAAATGTAATGAATAAAACAGAACTGACACCATCATGGGCGACTTTCATGCACAAATTGTTCAGCGCAAAACCAAAAATTAGGAGAAAGTTCTTTTAGGAGAGCAAAAGCCATGCATATTTTGTGATATTGTTTACTGTATCACTGAAAAGAAGACACCTAAACACGTAGCATTAGCCGAATCTGTTCACCACCTTAGCAGATCAAAACATTTGATAACAATATTAAATAATTTGGGGCATATTATTAGCTATAAAGCATTAAAAGACCGTGACACAGAGATATCAAAGGCAATTATGATTGAGGATGAGACTAAAAAGGTGATTGTTCCTAAGAACATTGTGCGAAACTCATCATCGTATTTACATGGAGCTATAGACAACAATGATTTTAATGAAGAAACATTAAGTGGGAAAAATTCTACACACGTTACAGCTATGGTGGTATACCAAAAACAAACTTCTTCACAGAATGAAATATCGCTTAAACTCAGGCCCACAGCAACAGATGAGCATTGTGATTTAAAAAGTTTGAACTGCCAAGAAATCTATCATTGTGAAGTAACGAAGGCAAAGCCAAATTATGTCAAAACAAGTTGTTTGCTAGATAACACCCAGAATCCCCAAAATGCAAACCTTTTATGGGTCTTGTGTAGGCTGCTGTATGACCAAAGAAAAAACAATTTTCTGAGACCTTCCCCTAACGTCATTCCTGGAAGGACTCCGTTCCAACAACTTCTATCCTCAGAAAATTTACCCATATCAACTGTCGGGTTTTGTCCTCTTATTCCCCATCCACCCACCTCACGAGATGTTGTTTATACCTCAATTTCTGGCATAAACTAGAAAAGTTGCGTTGCCGCGGATTGTGGTTTGAGGGATCACCAAAGGAAAACCGTTTATTAGGATGTCATTTAGCCGCACAGTCTCTTGGGGAAAATATATGTAATATGTTACCTGCATTGCACTCTTTAACAGGTTGTGATACGACTAGTCGCGTAGGAACGAAAAGACAAACGCTAGGCTCCGCGTCGCTGGATTTTGATCAGGATGCACTTCCTGCTTTGGGTAACGGGCTATTGACTAGCACATTGACTGCCCGCAACGCGCTTAGCGCGTTGACTGGAAATTCGACGGTGTGCAAACACCGCGCTAGGCGCGTTCTTGTGTCTATTAGTTTCTGCGCTCCGCAGAAAGACCGGGCATAACTGCACGCACTTGCTAATACGACTGGGCGTTTAGTACTGGTCCAAACGTAATGTGAGTAGGTTGGTTGCGATTTATTTTTTTAATTGTGCTTTTGGCGGCCTTTTTTATTCGAAAAGTCGATTACACTGTTATAAACGGTAAGGATCGTTTCGTATCTACTTGTATTCCTTTTTAGAGTATAAAATACAGGAAAAAATTGCATTGTAATGAAAATATGGTCATTATTTTTTCGTTTTTTTTTTCAGTGAACGCGCTAGGTGCGTTGATGGGCACCGAATACTGGTTTTATGCAAAATCGTTATTTTATAATGGACCAACAGCCTGGTTGTTCAAAAGATGTTGGGCACTTACCCAAAAGACCTAGATGTGACCCTAAGAAAGGCCTCACTGATGATGTAAAATATAATAGTAACAAAAACATTTTTTTAAAAACGCGTATGGCGCGTTTTTGGGCACTGAGCGTGGTTTTTATGTTACTCAGTGCTCACAACGCACCTAGCGCGTTTTTGTTTTTTTGTAAAAAAAAAGTTGAAAATCCATATTTGAATTCATTTGTAACAAGTTTTTAGTATTTAATTTAAAAAATATCCGAAAAACTGTAGTGGCACCTGACGCAATAGGCGTTTTTGGCGTGGGCAGTGAATGTGCTAGACAGCAATTTGAAGACCTGGAAAAAGTTTGCACATATCTTGTTTCCAAATAAAAAACAACAGGTGATAAACTTCGACACAGATTGATATGCCAAAACATTGGATTTAACTTAAATTTGTCACTAGTGATATGTACTTCGGATGCATTGTATTTACATTGTTGAACGTCAGCACAGGTGTACCTATGGAAATGCTCTTCGGAACCGATATTTCAGCCCATTGATTTGCTACAATTGGGCTATGAGCTACGAGAAGGCACCTTTTATCCAAAGCAAATGATAAAGAAATCTCTACCCAATACCTTAATAAAGCCTTGTAAATGTCAATCTAACTTTCGCACAATGTCATGTACTTGCAAAAAAGCAACACTAAACTGTATATCTTTGTATAAATGCGTAAACAATGATTGCCAAAATTTGTAACAAAATAAATCACTGTTTATTTAAAATTAACTGTAATTTTAGTTCGTATGATTTTTGAATTAAAATTAAACGTATTGTTCCTACTGACTTGTGTTGTGTTTTATTTATAACCGAAAAAATATACATATATGTTCACTGTATACATCCTTAACCATTCGTTTTTGATAAAGTCCCATGATTATAATCAATACTTTTTCGAAATATACTAACAATGTTGTCAGCATTGGAGTCGGGGAGGGGGAGAAAGAACGTACCACAATACTCACTGGCAACATCATTCATATCGAAGTATAGGATCAGTATAACACATATCAGAAATCAGAATGCGGTCTGCATATTTTGCATACGGAACTCCACTGGGAGCTCGGTCTAGTTGCAAGAAAACTAAATCAAAGGAACCACCGCTGCAAAAGAAGAGAAACCCGTAAAAAATAAAAGGCAAAGAACAAACAATAAATTAAAGGCCACAAAAAATCATTCAAGAAAAAAATGAATTCGATGATTCGGAAGGTGACGAAAGTGGAATAAATCAAGATGACTGCTGCAATGATGGAACTATATGAAGATGTGCCAACACTGATGGATGCGTGCGCTGAAGATGAGATCCGTTTAATTTGTGAAGAATTTGCACCGAACCGTTGCATTTCTTGTGCCAAGTGGCACACGCACACGCCGAATGCACCGATTCCAATTCAGCAAAAACATTTGTCTGCTATAGGGTTAGTTTGGGTTAGTTTGTTGTCCTTTTTTGAAAAGGATAGTCCTTCTTTCAAACCAATTGTCCTTAGGACTTTTTTAGTCCTAAAATGTAATTTTTACAAACTATAATATTGCAATAAGTTCCAGTTTTCAGTATTTTTCATTTTCCTAATTTGTTTTTTTTTGCAGCATGCGTTTTTGGTGACGTAATTTTTCTATATCTTTCCCCTGAATGAATGAATCATGACATCAGGAGCCAAATGTACTAAATTTATTTTTCGGACTCTACACTAGCGTTCATTCTATTTAACAACAAAATACACTTACATTTAATAAATAAACTTTGCCAACATAAATAAACATTTCACTATGTTTAAAAAATGCTTAGTGTTCATTCATATTTTAGATGCGTGGACTTTAATTATGAAGGCGTATAAAATAATTTGTAAAACATTTATGTTTTTTATATTTTATAATATATATTTTTATTTCAGATTCGCTTAGAATCTGAAACCTTTTAAAGAAATGCATTTAATAATAGCTCAAGCGTCGCGTCGTTTTAAACTATTTACAACTTAAAAAGTTTAATATCGCCTGTGGCGCATTTTCTACCAGTTCGTTCTGGGGCTTGGAGCCCCGCGTCACAGACTGGTTCAACCCCTCCTCCCCACCCCAGCAATGTCACTTCTACCACAGAATTTTCTACAGTACTTTTTTTACTCTGCAAAAAAGTAGCAACCCTAGTCTGCGATTTTTGGCAAATTTAAGAAATATACTATATTTCATGCTTTGTTATTTTTGTCTAGTTTAGCATTTTTAAAATATAAATAATATTCACTGTGTATCAATTTTCATTAAAGGTATTACCTTGCTGTATTAACGGAATTACACCACACAGTGTAATTATTATTTCCAGCACAGCTGGGTATTTTTTCCTTAAAGGGCATTTCCTGTTTGGTAATTATTTGATTTGTGTAGTTCGTTACTGCTAACAATAAACGAAATAAATAATATTTTGCTTAGGTGCGCAGAATTCGCCCTTTTGCCTCTATACGCCACGTGTATAAGTATTCATTTTTAACCTTTAACAAGATACAATTCATTTTAGGTATCAAATAATTAAGATGCATCTTGTACATGTTTATGAGTTGGTTCGAGAATCAGGCCAATATTTTATAACAACAATGCACTGTGTTATTATTGTACACGCGTTTTCTAAAATGGTCTTTTACTGTCAGTGTGCCAAATCTAATTCGGGTCGAAAATATATATTTCCAAATCTGCTATCTGATCCAAAATTAGCCCATATTGGTCTAAATCTATACCAATAAGTGTGCAATTCCATTGTAAGCACACTAGAAACGGTTGCTACATTCCAGCGGTGGCGGTCATATATAAGTACCCTCCTAAATCCAAAAGCTGATTCGGCTTTGGCAAATTGATAATCACATACATAAATAAATTGATTCACAAAGATTTACATCATGAAGAGTGATTATTTACTTATTTAATCCCAGCTATTAATACCATGGAAAATGATGTCTTGAGGTAATCGTAGAATTACCGTTGGAACTAGATAATAACTATACCCAAACACTATTGGTTGTAAAATAAGAATCTACGGCTCCCTGAAAACATGCTAACCTATAAATATGTGAAATATCTCTTAAAGGCTAAGTGAACCTAAAGGCTTCGTTGCCCACTTCGTAAGAGGGGATAGTAACACACTTTTTGCGGACACGTTTAATGAACATGTTTCCTTAAAATTGCTTTTAGCAGACGCCATTTTTATTAATGTATTATGCACCGTTATTTCTCAGTTAAATCCCTCTCTGTGACGCCCCCTAAAACAAGCGACGCGGGGTGGGCCTGCGAACCATATTTTTTACGATCGTCGCAATGAGATTTTGCTAAAAACTTCGTTTATACTGAATGGTTATGGTGACGTCTATGGACGATAAAAAAAAACTATAAAACGAGAAGCGTTATTCTTATTAGCAAGGGGGGAGACACTTTTTTGCGTGTAGTATGCGATGGAAAAGGTGGTATCATGAACGCGTCTCAGGTGTTCCGCAAAATCCTGAAATTTATAGCATTATCATAAAGAATACCCTACCCAATATCGTAAACCAGATCTCCCTGGATTTCGGGAAACCCCGTCAAATTATATGCCTATTTCCGTTTCATATTTATCAAACAGAATTCAAATCTTTATATCTTCGTGTCTTCATGTTTCAATATCCAATTAATTTCTAATTAAATATTTTCACTTTTTTGAATAAGTTAGTAGCGCAATTTTATTCGGTCCTACAAACACTATTAAAATATTCCTGAGATAAGTTTATGTACATGTGGCTTAAATGTCATCTTTAAAATGTGATAAGTACAAGTATTTAATTTTTTATAAAAAAATCATCATACGGCAACGCCGTAAAAATGCTGAAATTGATTTTAGAACTGAATAAGGTTTATTAGGTTGAGGGGCCAATTTGCGATG
>JAEQML010064399.1:0-22099 GCA_016904865.1 Pissodes strobi | reverse complement strand
GTTTTACACTATTCTGGTAAATTGTATTCAAACATAGTTATCATTCTAAGTACATACCTTCCTGTATATCAAACCTGGAGACGAATATACGTACAGTTTGTTTCGAATTAAGCGAGTCGTTATTCCATCTATGCTACGCAACCTGTAAGATCAAAGAGGGACGCCGCCAATAATTATACTCAGCAACACGCATCTGGGAAGCGCCCAAATTCCTCTTTGACAATATTTAGTACAAATCTGTCTATTTTTTTATATGTCTTTGAGGGCTAACCAGCGGATAAATAGGGAATTAGTGCGTGCATTGGTCTGTCCAGCGGAGAACAGATTAACTTTTTAAAGATGCAGTTGACCAAGCCGCTAAATATCACTTTCAAATCATCAGTGACAAAGCTGGGGTCATAGCATAGCATATAACATTTATTCAAGACATTTACAATAAGAGGTGACCTTAGCCTACTAGTACACAGTCGTCACAGTCCTATGCTATAATACAATATTTGTACTGTAAGACGCATGACGCATGCATCCCAGTCGGATGCATCCACGACTCAACAGCAGACATTGATTAGTACAGTCCATGATACAATTTGTATCATGAGTACAGTCGGACTTGCCGCTCATGCAGTTCGACGACTGAGGGGCAGATGAGAAAAACCCTACAAAAACAGGTGGCGGCGAAGGCCGTCAATAGCAGTAGTTTTGTTTTTAACTGTTTTGATAGGGGCTGAGTGAAATCAAATTTTTTTATCGCATTCTTTTCGAAACTTATTACCCGTGCTGTTGACTTTACATGGGTCGATTGAACTAAAATGCCCGGTCTGTATTTTCGTAGGCAAGTGGCAGTACGATATGCCAGAGGCAAGGTTCTCTGGATATGCTGTCTAACCTTACTGAGGCTGTGCCTTTCAAGGGATTTCCAGTTAGTGGTTACAAACAGATGGCAATGGAACTAGTATACTTGTGATTCAAGGAAGGGAGAGGATGAAATGCTGGGGCTGGGGGTCATGTCTGTCTGTATAAGAAAAAAGGCGCCTTATAACAAAGTCTACAGAATAAAAATATTATTCTGTAAACTTTGCTTATAATCTTTTAGGGGCATTGAATGTACTCATAGACCTATAAAAACAAGAGACCCAGTGTTTCATTCATAAAGCCCTTGTTCTGTTATTGTTTGCAGCGTTATTGAAAATGACTAATGGGTGGGAGAGATAAAGGTATAGTCCGGCCTTGAATGGCAACAATGTTCAGCGTTTGCAGTCTGGGAATTTTGTCGTCAGACTCCTCGCTAGTAGCGCATCGGAAAGGAACGAGTGAAAAGAACATTACAATGAAGTATAATTTTGTGATTTTTGTTTGTTTGTTAAAACAGGTTTAAGTCCATAGATTATTATTTTTAGGGTCTAGATTTAAATGTTTTTAAGTGTCATAAATTATTAATCGATGAATGAAAGTACGTGGTAATAAAACATTTGTTTAATATGATATTTATTTTGATTGCGATGGTATACAATAATTACTATTGACGTAAGCTTGAAGGTACACAATGTTGAGTTAAAAGAAAAACTGCAATTTCGGACCAAGGTAAAAACCCAAACCTTTCCTCATTTTTGCATAGAAAAAATACATTATATACCATGAGAGTAAGAATTTTGCGTATCAAGAATTACTCTTAATTATTTCTCTATTAATATAACAATAATACAAATAAATATTAATATTATGGCCGAGTTTACTCAGCTTCTTATTTCCTTTATGGCTTATTCTTAATTGATAACGAGTTAAAGTGTATCTAAATAACGTTGTTTAAATTTATTTATTAAATTTTTAACAACGACCTTGAAAACTGTTAAGAGATAAAATTAAAGGATTGGGGAAAAATAGATACTTACGCTACTTCATCAACAAATTTTGAAATTAACTGAGAAGCACGCATCTGTGGAACCACAGAACACAAAAATGAATCTTTACGTTACAGCGAGACAAGAATTGAGGTTTCTGGGGCTCCAAAAAAAAAAATAAACAGAAATCTTAAAAAGATGGTTAAGAAATTGGCTAAAATCTGCAAAAAAAATAGTTGAATTTTGCGAATCACGTACTAAGCACTAATAAATAGCAGCTAGATTAGGAAGATGACTATTCCTTATATATGAGTCACAATTTAAATGGTTCGTACACCACTATCTCAGGAATAAATAGCAGTAACATAACCATACTTACCTGTGTAAAAATAAACCCCTGTTTAGATGGTCCATTTAATGTACATACATATTACACATGCATGCACCATGATCGTATATTTATAAACCATAATTGTTTGCAAAACAAAAACTATCGCAAAATAGTCGCTAAAGCATTCTTTTAAATTGGGAACCCTAGTAAAGGTCGTAAAAAAATTAAATGTTGCCAAAGTACTACTTTTAATAGAAATTATTTTATTTTGAAGACACTCTAATAAAATGCTCCCAGTATGTGGAAGGTTTATTATTAAAAAATTTATTGTTAAAACCATTGCAGATTAGTGTTTACTAAAGCACTCGCTAGGACCTATTGGAGTTGCCCAATAAATATATATTATTTTAGAATGCTGCTAGTTCTTTGGAATTTTGCAAGGTATTGGCGACAAGTGTGTGAGTCTGGCTATCGTGCAATTATGATAAACACAAGACGGAATGATGTTGGATCCTATTAAAACGTAAATATTTGAGTCACGGTATTTCTAGGTTTGTGAGCTACCACGCTCTACACAATCATTTCAAGATAACATTGCACCAAATTTTTAGTTTCGTGATAAATGGCTATCTTCATAAAAAAAACATTTTTGATGGTTAAGGAACAATTTTTTACATGTTTAATAAGAAAAATACATAAAAAAATATATGTAATAGGACTTATATACATATATCCCAGAAGGTATTTTGTCTGGTGCATACATGTACAATTGGCTATAAAAATATTTCAGAAGAAAAAAAACACGAGCCGTTAAATACCATCACACTTTGGAGTTCATACCCTCGCTTCTCTCTTCTCTCGACTTGTTATCTTAAAAATATATCAGTATTAGTTGTTAAATATATCTATCCACCTTATTTAAATTTGCGATAACAAAGCTCCAAACGCGAATCCGTCTACCAAATGAAACTAAACCACATGCGCATTAGATTTGTTTAATTTCCCATAATCTTTACAGCGTAAAATGATACGTAATTATGTAATATGAAATTACAGTAGCATAAGATTAGATAAAATACGATAAATATTGTTATTTGTTTGTTTGCTTGTCTCAAAGATGTTGCAAATACCTAGTTTGTATTTTCTTGTTTGTTGTATTTCAGACCCAATTAAAGTTTATCGAAAATTACGTATAATTAATTAGTTTTTGATATGTGTCGTCGTCCAATAACATTAATGATTTTTCACATAGCAGCTATCAATGCAATAAAAAAAGATAGCAGGATACATACGCTTTCGGTTTATTATTTACCTTAAAAACGCGGATATTCTAAAAATAATGTCTAGTAGATAAGTTATATTAATTTATAAGTACACATCGTAACTAATTAATAACTCGAAAAACACCATATTGCATAAACGCTTGAGATTTTTCTCGTATTTACTACAAATTTGTACCGAAAAGTACGTCAGGCGTCAACTTTTTAGTAAACACATTTTAATCTTGAATAAAAGTCTAAGAAGTGAATCTTTGCAATGAAATATTAAATTATATTCAGATAGAAACCAACGACAAAAGAAAAAAAACGGTGTGTACTTAAGACTAAGAGAAGTGGAAACTTTATGAAGACGAGATTAATATTATGAAATACAACGATTTTTTTGTTTTCTATATTTTGAATTTACTGGCACAACTTCGATATACTTAAAGTAAAATTTTACTTCGAAATCTGCAATAAAATTCATCACCAACAGCCTTTAATCATCATAAAATATTCACATTTTCCGATCCTGACCCATTTTTTTAGCTTCAAACCGTTTTCAGCGAAACTTCAGGCAATTATACCTATAAGTCTACTACATATTTTAACCTAAGTGTCAAAATGTTGGAAAACGTGTTCCTTCAAATTTTTCAGAACGTATAAAAAGCAAAGCTATCTATAGTCAGACTCGTAAAATTGCCGAAATATTAAAAACTTTGGAAATGTTTTGCGTTTTCTGCAGTTTTCACACGACTTTCTGGTATTTCCCGATCTCATACGGAGAATTTATATGCAAAGTTTTGTAGCAGAAATCACGAGTCTTACGAATCTGAGATTGATTTTTTGAAACGAGCTATGCGTTAGTTGACTCAACATTTAACATACAACTGAAGCAGATTTTTCATACTGAAAATAAAAAAATCACCAAATCGGCATTTTGAATCGGATCAATACAATTTTTTAGTAAAGTTTGTTTGCTCCAGATTACTCGATTTATACATGGTAGTAGGGAGTCACTGACAAAGTTGGCAAAATCTTAAGAAAGCATCAAATCAAACCAAGTTTCGAGCCACAGCGAACCTTAGCCCAAGTACTTGGAAATCCAAAGAAGAAAGTAGAGTTTGAGAAGCAAGGAGTGTACAGCATACCTTGCGGCGACTGCCAAAAATCATACATAGGGCAGACAAATAGACGTTTTTCAACTAAAACCCAGGAGTACAAGAATAGCATCAGAACGAAACAGACTACAGCAATTTGGAAACCTTTTCTTAAGATTCAAGAAAATCACCCCGGCTCCACTCAACAAACCAACCAGAACATTATCGAAGCAATGGAGGCGGAGCCTATGCCACGTTACAATCTGTGCAGACGCCACTCTATGAAATCAGACGCACATTTAGAGCTAGATCTAGCACGGTAACTAATCAGCCTTCAGTTTATCGATGTCATTGCGGTGCAATGGATTGTTTGGAAGTGCTTTGGTGGTTCAGTGGTTAGATGCTGGACCTGTGATATGGCGGCCTGGGGTTCAGTTCCTGTAAGTTTTTTATTTTGTAAAAAGTATTTTTTCTTCATTTTGGGCATGCCTTGGGTTAGTTTTGGTTAGTTCCTGTTCTTTGAGCCCCCGTAGCGAGCGAAGCGACCGGAGGGTCATGCGTGAAGTGAAAAAATACATTGATTGGGCTGATTAGGTGCCGCGATAGGTCTAGCTCCAAGTCAGACGCACATGGATCACAGTATCAATTTGAGCCCAGAAGCAGAGCGAGCAACACTTAATAATGCCAGATCCGATTCTGACGAAACCTCGAAAAGATGAAGAAGTTCAAAACGAACGGATTGACACCCGGAATTATTATTTATACATTTTCCAACCCAGCGACTCAGGAAAACAGTATCAAATAATGTCTTTCATGGCAACCTGAGGTTGGCATATCACCATCCGTGAAAACCTTAAACTTCAATAAAATTTAAAGTAACACAAACATAAGATGCTCGAAACCAAAATAATTTTATTTATTTATTTAACAATAAGCTTCCATTAAAAACCCCATGGAAACCATTGAACAATAAATAAAAACAAAAGAGTTGCGATAAAGGAAATAGACAAGAATTTAGTCAAACATTTGGCAAAGGTATTAAATGAAAGTTAGCAGGGAAAATTAATAGAGAAACAGGCGATGTTTTGTATACAAAGAAAAATAAATAGAATACATGAAACCGGATAAACTCAAAGGAAAGGAAATCTGATGATGGCAGGAAAAATGAGACAATAATAAAATCAAAAATAATACAAACGTGAGATGCTTGAAACCGAAATACCTTCTTTCATTGTTGAATTGCGCTTTACAAATTCAAAACAACATGAAATATGAAATGATGAACACAATTTTGGGATAATGAAAATAATAGACATATATTCATTATCTCAGAATACACAAACCCGATAAACTCAAAGGAATGAAAATCCGATAAAATACAAATGGCAAAAAATTAGACAATAATAAAATTGAAAATAATACAAGCATGAGATGCTTGAAACCGAAATAACTTCTTTCACTGTTGAGTTGCGATTTATGAATTCAAAACAATATAAAATATGAAGTGATAAATACAATTTTGACATAGTGAAAATAATGGACAAATAATTACTGCACATTATTTAACAGCTAAGAGAGATAATTGTTAAGGAAGCGTAACAGATTGGATCAGAAAAATAAATATGCGAAACGCGATATAGTCAAGCGAAGGAACGTCCAATAAAAAGAAGGAAGAGCATGAAAATAATCCATAATAATATAGAAAATATGTAAGTATATACGACATCAAATTTAATGCATGAAACTGTTAAATAATCTCACTGTTGAATAGCATCTCTGCTAATTAAGATCTATTAGATACAGGTGTTGCATTTTATGAGTTCTAAACAATAAGAAGTTAAAAGAAAACTAAATAGCAAGAAAATTAAATTCTGAGGAAACGAAAATTATACACAAAAAAGCGTGTGAACATTTTGAAAAAGCTAGGAGGGAAAATTAATAGAGAAACGTAAAATGTTGGAACAGGAAAATCAATATGGAACACGAAACCTGGTGAACACAAAGTGATAAATTGTAATTCAACAAAATAGAGGGTTTGTGAAATGAGTTAAAAAGAAGATAGAAAATAAGTCGAACACTATAGATACTTACTTGAATTCGAAATCAGTTATTCCACTATCTTATTTTTTATGTATTCTAAATTGCAAAAATGCTGAATTGAATTAATATAAACGACAAATCTAATGAGAATTAATCATTAGTCAAATAATTTTTTGTCTGATCAGTGTAGAAATTTTCCAATAGAGGAAGGCTTGATGCAAATCTTAGAAATATTGGAAACATGCAAATACCTGAGCAAACGCTGTAGTTAGAAAAACGAAATTTACCTTGTAGAGTTCCTAATTCTAAATGATGCCAACGAGGAAGCCAAGTTTTCTGTTTTTCCTAATAAATCAAAATTCAATGAAACACGTTGTATATGCATTTCATTCCTAGTGCTAACTTTGATGTTAATATCAACAATCGCTTTATTTTCTTTCAAATATTTCAACGCCAGCATTTAGGTTTTTAAGTATTTTTAATTATTGATTAATTGTGTATGTCTTTGATATTATATTGACAAATAAAAGATATTTTATATGCCAACCTCAGGTTGCCATGAAAGACATTATTTGATACCGTTTTTCTGAGTCGCTGGGTTGGCCAAACTTGGAATTTTTGAGTTGCGGCCCCGGCCGCCCGATCTGAAAGTATGGGATTCATCTAAAAATCGTAGCTGTCAAAATTAAAAAGACCCATAAGTGAGAATATGAGGAATAATCAAATCTTAGAACTTACACAGATTCAGGTTATCTTACACGAATTTAATAACTGCAAAGGGTATGGTCTAACGTCATTGAACATCTAATAAAAAAAATTATTAACAGAAATTCCATTAGTTAGTGTTTTTCTTCAGTACCTTTGACACAAGATAAAACGTATGTTTTGACATATCATAACATAGAGTTAACACTAAGATTCGAATGCAGAAAAAATTTATTGTCCCATTAAATAAATACAATGCGTTACGTCCTTTGGAAAACCGAAAACATGAACTTTGGGCTCATTTTTACAGTACCCATTACAGTCAGGAATGCTACACTTTTGAGGCATAAGTACACTAAGTATCCAGTACCACAAAACATACAATCAAACACGAACAAAAACGTATAAACTGTGCTGTAGCAATAACCATTCCATGTTGTTGGCTGCACACAAACGGCAAAAGCAACAGGTCTTTCGAAATATATAGTTTTTCGAATCTAAAAATATTCCTAACAATATAAATTGTATACCTAAATATACAACGAAATAATAGGTACACGTACTTAAAAGCACATAAATAGTTCCGATTTCAGAAAAATGCAAAAAAATGACAGTAATTTCGGATTATTGCGGCCATTACACTAACCCAAACCAATCGTTTGTTTTGTTTGCGCTATTCCCAGCTCTATAAGAAAAGTATATTACACCATAATTGTCGGGTGTCAATTATTGAGATCGGCAAATTATCCTAGAAGTATATGTGGGTATGGTTTCAAATATGTAGATATGTAAAACAAAGAGTCTGTCTATATTTTATAGACATAGATACATAATATGAATAATGTACCTAATACATATGTACGTATATAAATGTCTTAAGAGAGAGAAATCTAAAGCGTACTTATTTACTTGTTCCCATTTCGAGAATTTCTACACAGCGCACAGCGGCGGAGCCACCAATTATCCGCCGTCGCCGATCATCGAGCGGCAGATTATCGAGAGTCCATTGTATTATTTTAGGGAAGTGCATATTTAAGTACATAAATCAAACAAGATTTTCAGTTTACAAAACTCGTTTAATAACAAAAATTAAATCAGAACAAGACATGCACTTAAAGTCTTGACAAATGAACCATATCTAGTTATTTACTCACTTGACAGAAGCCCTTTTTGTTAACTTTTTTTAAGTGGATTTATAACCTCCATAATTTCCGTGGAGTCGTACCAAATTTCGTCTTTTTCTTCTGGCCACTTCCAATTAAATCCACTTCTAGGCATGGTGTTAATCAATATTTTCTCTTTCTCAATTATAGTCACATTTTCCAGATAATAATTATTTTCATGGTTTGCTATCACAAAGTTACCAATTTTCAAATTTCTCTTTTCGATTGCTCTCCCAATACATACTTCACCGTTATCCTCGCTAGCATTGAGCAACACTTCTTTATTTTCACTTGAATTCCAAGCGTCGGAAGTTGTTACAGAAGGCATTACTTCATTTTTTCATTTTTTAACCTAGGAAGCTTTCAGATGTGGGTGGTTCAGAGCAAAACAATACCTTTTTAAACAGTGATGGTACTAACAGGCTGGAATTCTTTTCAATATTCTCTTTTGTCTTGTAATCAATTTTCTTGAGAACTTTATCCTTTATTTTTTCAGCTTTTTCTTCAGTACTCTCTACTTTCTTGGTCTCTTTTATTTTGTCAACGGATATTTATCTACAGTATCTCCAATTTCATTGTTTAGTTTATCCTTTAATGCTTTAATCTCCTTATTTTCAACTTTCTGAAAAACTGTATCATTTCCTCTAGATTCAATCTTCTCATCTCCGGTATTTTTCTTTTTAGTTCCTGTGCTGGTAATATCATCATTTACAACTCTGTCTCTTTTTCTATATTTTCGGTGCTTCCGTTGGTATCTTTACTCTCATCTTGTACTTCCCCGGTTTCCTCTTTTTGTTTTCTTAAATCTCTTCAGTACCTTCGTCACTTCTTTTTTTTCTTAATGCCTCTTTCCTCTTCTATAACTTTAATTTCGTCTTGCTCTTCTCTGGTTTTTTCTTGCTTTTGGGTATTTTTCAGTACTTTCGTCTTTTATTTCATCGGTCTTGAGTCCTGCCAATATAATGTTTTGAATAATATTTATCTTTCTCTCTCGTTTTCAAATATCTGTTGGTTGAATTCATTTTCAGGTGTTTCCACTATTAGCGCCTCCCAATCTTGTTCTTAATCAATCTCCTCCCCCACTTCCCGTTATCTACTGAAGTAGCATTTGCTGTTGTGCTTTAAAAATTAAGTCAGGGTTTATTGAAAATGCTTATCCAAACTTCATATAAACTTTTTCCTTAATATCTTCATCCCACGTTAGACCTATCAAATGGGTGTAAGCCGCAAACTCTGAATGAATTTTGGAATATATTTTTTAAAGTGGTAACATCCTCAAGGGCCATTTTGAGAAAAAGAGCAAAATTTTCGCTATTTAACATTTTGAATCCATTTTTCACTCTATAGCTTTTGATGCATTGTTTCCAACTCTGTTTTAAAGATCTTAATAATCCTACATCAAACGGTTGGAGAATGTCAGTAGTGTTGGAAGTAAGAAGATCAGAATAATTTGTTTTTGGGTACAACATCTGCTGAGACTTTTGGTAATGTGAGATTTATGTCCATCAACGTAAAGCATATATATTCGAAGAATTACTCGGAAGTCATACAGCCACTGTCGGATTTTCCAAACCCCTAACCATTGGAAACTCGCATATCGCTATGTTTGGGAATTCGGGCATATGGGTAGTACATGATCATTGAAGGCGCCAAAACACCATTTGCATTGCCTAAAATAATAGTATATTATTTTATATGGAGGAAAAGTAATACTTTTCATGGCGCGCTCGTGTTTAACAGCCGAACGGAGTGAGGCTGGTAATAGAGAGCAAGCCATGAAAAGTAACTTTTCCTCCAAATAAAATATGCTGTTTTTTCTTCAAATGTCGACAAATTAATGCAAAAACGTCTCTTTTTAATAGTAATAATAATTATTATTAAAGATAAGTGGGTTCGCAAGGCGGCTTAGACCGGTGCGGTGTCGGTGAATAGGCTCAGGTTGTTGCTATAGTAATGTAACATAAAGCTGTCAGTGGACAATGTCAACAATAATTATATTTTTAAAATTGCGTATTCGATTGCATTTTAATTCCGTATTGATAAGCAGTTATTGAGTAAGTTCGATTAAATAATAACCAATTTGTGCCTAAATTAGTGATTTTTAGAAATGCAGTCACAAATTGAGTGATAAATACAAATTTTAATTTAATAATTCTTGAGTTGTTGACGCTTATTTTGATGTTTGTTTGTATTGTATCTATGTTGCTATGATAACACTTTTACCTCCGCCGGCGGAAAAGTGAAAAGTAAAGCTCCGGCGGAGGAAAAACGAAACTTCACTGCCGCCTACACAGTCGAGTAATGACGGATTTACTGACGTTTGAAGAAAAAAAATATTGTATTAATTTTTAAGTTAGAACAATCGTAATATTATGTTACTAATTTACTTGTGATCAGTACAGTAACATTCTTTGTCATACCCAGATTTTTCATAAAGAGTTTTACTATCTTTATTTGCAAGAACAGCATTGCTCTTATGGCACAGAAAAATGTGGATTCGTCTGCATTGAAGATCCTATTGGGATCATTTACAAATGTTCTCGAATATGTAAAATAATTCTGAAATTAACAAACCAATTTTTTATACTTGCTTCGGTGACAGCCGTGCAGGAAGCAGAAAAGTTTTCAGACAACCTCTGAGAAATGTGGGGATGTCTTTTTAAGAAACCCTCATACCAATGGCGCCCAGGACGTCCATCATTTAAATTAAAATTTTGTGGATCGCTCGTTTCAATTCTTTACAAAGAAGGGTTACGCTGTCCAACAATTGGTCTTTGTTTGTGGGAAAATCCATTTTTGGCATATCTAAGATCCAGTTCACTAGAATGTCTTCTTCTTGAGATGCCAATACAGTTGACACTCCACTTTTGCACTCCTTAGGGTAGGTTCCTTTCATTCTTCCTGTTAAAGTTGTTCTAGGAACGTGGTATGAGTTTGAGGCAACAGCACATGGCATGTCATTTTTTATTGCTCGTATAGGACATTTTGTAAGTCACCTTTGAAGTAAGAACAATAGTATTTTGGTGGCATCCTAAAAATATATACTCATATAATTGAAATTCTAATATGTCGTTTACCTTGATTTTTACATATAGATTTTACATATACGGAATATGCCCCTAAATTCGACACTTTTGGTACGTAAATCACACTGTTGTATTTAGCTCTTTCGCTTATCACCATTTCAGGCATCAATGGTAACTAAGTGTCGTATTTTCTTTATCTATTTTTTTTTTAAATACATTAATTCAAAGGTTCATTGGCATTGCCCATAAATTCGATGCATGATGTCGAATTTATAGAAACACATTTAATTTCTGAACCTTAATCCGGCACCATCAATTTCTCTTACCAAAGAACGTTTACAGTTCACAAAATCACTTTCGCTTGTGCACAATGACTTGGCCTCTTCAGGTTATGATTCCACAATGATGGTCCAGTCGGTAAAGTAGAGAACCAATATCAGAATTTTCATTAATATTGGAATATGCCACTAGGCTCTCCCCACCATATCGAATATCAACACTACCATGGCAGAAGTCAAGTTTCATCACCGTGATATTTGTAAAATCCTTAAAGAACTACATATGCAAATGCCATCAGGACCATACGGTCAGGCACTGTTCCAAGAAAAGGCAAAAAAAACACGCCCTCAAACTATGGCCCAATTGTCTTGCTTCCAATAACCTCCAAAGTCATGAAACGTGTAGTCAAACAGCAACTCCTCAAGAACCTCGGGAACAACGGAATAATTATTAGCGATAATCAATACGGCTTTCGCAAAGAGAGATCGATAGGAAATATATTGGTTTATGTCACTCATATATGGAGTAGGGCAATTGAGAACTACAGAGAGTCTCGAGCGATTGCGTTGGATATTTCGAAGGCATTCGACAGTTTGCCAGAGTTTGGCATGAAGGACTGCTCAACAAGCTGCCGTCCTTCGGACTGCCAGCCTTTCGATACAGCTGTCTTGCCAGTTTCCTTAAGATCCGATCTCTGTACGTTGCAGTTGATGATCACATCTCAGACACATTCGCCATTAACACGGGCGTGCCTCAGGGCGCAATACTTTCACCAACTCTGTTCCTTATTTATATTAATGACCTGCTGACCGAAACGAATAATCCTGTTTACAGTTTTGCATATGATAGTACCTTTGTCTTCCAGTGTAGATCAGAAAAACCTTTACCAGCGACTGAGACTTATCACCGCAGATAGGAGCAGATTACAACAATTAATCAAGACCTGGAGAAAGTTCAAACTTGGGGCGAAAGAAATTTGGTCCAGTTCAATGCAGCAAAAACCCAATCAGCCACGTTTACCAAGAGGGCCAATACGGCGGGTCCTGGCATCATTATGGCAGGATCGACCATTCTATCATCCTCGTAAATCGGACTGCTGGGCGTCTCGGTCAAGAGCAATATGTCCTGGCATAACCACGTTGCTAACATCGCAAAATCAGCCTCCCAGAAGCTTGGTGTGCTATTTCGCAACAAAAAAACTGTATACACCGCAGCAGTTGCTCTTGCTCTACAAAGCGCAAATAAGACCGTGCTTAGAATATTGCTCACACATCTGGGCTACTGATGCCGCACCAAAGTACACCCTAAAGCTGCTGGATTACATTCAGAAGAGAGCTGTGCATCTCGTCGGTGACCCGGAGTTGACCCGGATTCTGTATAGTTTGGAACACCGCTCACATGTGGCCGAGATGTCCCTGTTTTACAGATACTTTCAAGGCAGATGTTTCCCGGGTTTGGCCCGCCTCATCCCGCCCCTGGCACACCAGTTTGTCGTACAACTGGAAAAACCTAGAACATCGCTTTACAAGAACTGTTTTGTCTGGCGCATTGAATCAATGTGAAACTCACTCCCAGGACATCTGTTTCCCCCTAATTACAACCTACAACTATTAAAGAACCGTGTCAATCAACATCGTCGCACAGACACCGCCCGTCGAGCGCCATAGGATCTCCCTTTAATGTTGTACAGCAATATTGTTGAAATCTGACGGATTTATTGACACTGTCGGAGTTATGTACACTTACACTATTATGTTTAGAATTTCGCAGTTAGGTGGATGATTATTCGAATTAATATATACAGGGATTGACAAGATGTACAGGGTAATCCAAATAAGACTTTAAATGTCTTATATCCCTTGATTCGGACTATTTCCCCTCCCTTTCGCTTCGCTGCAGTCGACTCGAGCCGCTTAGTAGCGTCTTCCGACAGCGATCTGTTTTGGACTATTCTATTCGGTTCCACAACGCGACCCGACGTTGGACGAATCGGCAGAATTACCCATGTCGCGGTACACTGAATTGCTTCCAACGATCTGATAGGTCAGTGGTTAGATAGTGTACTTGTGATGCGAAGGTTGCTGGTTCGATGCCCGTCAGTGCCAAGCTTCTTCTTCCGTTCAGTTGGGCCTAGATGACTAAATCATCTATCTACCCAAAGTGCCAAGCTATGTTTTTAAATCTTTTTTAGGTTATGTTTGTAAAACGTTTTATTTTCATGATTTTGGGTATGTCTTGGGTTAGCTTGGGTTAGTTTTATTTGGTTGCGTCCCGGAGCGAGCAGAGGGCCATGCGAAATAACTTAATTATTGCCGACATTCAGCAAGGTCGCCGAAGGTCACCAGAAAAGTTCAAAACAGACCGCTGTCTGAATACGCTAGTGAGCCGATTTACTTCAATGAGAGTTAATCTGACGACTCAGTCTTAATCACTACCCAGGAAAAAAGTGCCAAAAGACGCTTCACTTTAAAAGTTGACGGAAGAAGAAAAAATCTGAGATGATATCATAGGTAATATGCAATAGCTCTGGATCCCTCATAATAAGCATACTAGCCGATCGACCTTCCGGTTTTTTAAAGGAATTACATACCAAGATGTATGTGTTATAAAAGAATTCAATAATTCAAGGGCTTTATGTGCTGTAACTTGTGACCAGTCCTTCTCCTTCGTAATAAGGGCAACGCTGCCATGCGACGATACTACAAGCACACAATCGTCAAATTGTATAATATATTTGCAAACGCTCAGGATTTTGGAAAAATGTTAAATAAATATAATGCCATCCATCCACACCTCTCTTGAGACATTACATTCATCACATTACCATAATTTCACATGCCTTTCAATTATTGACAACCTGCTTCTAGTTGGTTTCGCCTGGTTTCCATGGCGCCCTAGTTATTAATTCGATCACACCCGTTTATCCTCCGTCAAAATTTAACCCTAAAATCGAGTAAAGATGACAACTCTCGATGATCTGCGGAAAATCGAGGAATATGAACAATACGCTAACAGAAATTATGGACGCGAGTCGCTTCTTGAAAAGTACAGAATCCCTATCCAACATTTCGATTTCGATTACGTATCGAGGGCAAGAGATCCGATTGAACTTGAGAAAATGGTGGACGTGCTGAGGTCAGGACAAGAAGGATACTATCCAGATCTATTAAGGTATCTCTGATAATAATAAAACGTTCTTAAGCTAATTTATTTACCAACCGAAATAATGAGAGATTTTGATGATTTTTCGCATAGCCAAATTTTTCGGGCACAACTGCCGAAAATCACAATATTTTATAATCGCACTGCCATGAAGTTTTGTGATTCGGTTTATAGGCATTATTTTTATGTGTCCACAATCTGTGAAGAAACTGCCGAAAAATGTTTAGACATAAATAACATACAGAAGGTACAAGGACAAAGTAATCCAACGAGGACGAAACAAGACCATTTTCCAGGCGATAGAAACATTTATATCAAAAACAGAGATAGCCATTCAATGTGTTTTTCCCTTAAAATTCAAATATGACAATAAAAAAAAGTAGGAAAAAAATATTTCACGTATTTACGTGTTGCTCAACATTAAAGTTAAATATCTCATTTTAAGCAAAATATTAGTAAGAATAGCCAAAAAAATAAAAATTGCAATTAATTTGACGTAGACAGTTGTGATAAAAAATTAGGAACTTATTTCTAAATGATTGTCATGACTCTCGATTTCAGACTATTTGTTTTTTTATTGTCATATTTGGATTCTAAGGAAAAAATACATCGCTGATTCAGAAAAAGAGAGTTACATATCAAAAAATATCAATGCTTCTTTTTTAACTCAATGTACATACAGGGTTTCTGGTTATATTTAAAATTATAGCTAAAATCTTTATTTAGAGAGGTAGCCATAGCATATCAAATTTAAGAGTTTTATGGCCTTACCTGAATCGTAAGAATTCGCTAATAAATAAGAAATAATTGACGATCGAGTCTGTAAAAAATAAACATTAACTTCGTTATTTTAAATGGCATACCCCGTATATAGTTCATTTATTGGATAGTCCATTCGTTGCTCATTTCGAATATACCAGGTTTGATACCTCTATCTTTAAAACTAACTGATAAAAATTACAAAACTGAGAACGATATTAAATAATGTGTTGGTCCAATGCATTGATATTATGACACAGTTTTTGTCATTCTTCTCAGTAGTTTTAAAGCGAGAGAGGTATCACACCTGGCATATTCGAAATCAGCAGAGAACGGACTATCCGATAAATGGACCATATATGTGCCATTTAAAATAACGAAGTTGATGTTTATTTTTTCCAGACTGTTAATACTGCCTCATGATCAGAGAAACCCGAGTTAAAAACAGCACAGTCAACGAAGTCTGGATCAAAAGAGGACACGACATAGTCTATAGTACTAGAACCAGTTTTAGTTATTCTAGTTGGTGAGTTAATATGCATAATTATACCAAAAGAGTCCAAAGACCGAAGAGGTTCTTGAACAGCACATACTGGATCAATAATAAAGTCACCACACAAAATTATTATATATTATATCCGCCGCGAAAGCTCTCTGTCACCTCCTCAATATCACTAGGCCGCAAAGAGAATCTCGTAGAGGCTCTACTGGAGATAATATTACTATGTAGTCGAAATGCAATTGTACAGGGTGTCCCAAATTCGAGCCTCATCATTGGGATCTCGGAAACTAGAAGAGATACGAGGTCGGTTAAATGGGGGCAAACTTACGCAATTTGATGCTGATCGAAGTGCCACCTTACAACTTTAAATATTCCAAACACTTCCGAAGATTTTTGGAAAAACCGAATATTCGCGATTTAATTTTTATTTTTTTATGACTTAATTGAATAGATATAGCAAAATAAATTTCACATTCTCATTGTAACTTTTTCTTTTCTCCAAGATGGTGTTATCAGATTTTCAAACCGACGTTTCATCTTTGAGCTGCCACCATCAACTTTGTTTTTTTAAAATACGGCCCTGGATTTTTTATTACGGACTTTAAGAGCTTCTAAGGTGCCATTCATATTAATTGCTGTTTTCATAAGAACTCATGTGTTAGAGAAAGACAGAAAACAGATTTTGATCTTACCAGGAAGTCATTAAAATGATTTTTTCAATAGAGTATGCGATACAACAATGAGAATGTGATTTATTATTTGTTCCAAACATGATCCCACACAACTATTTACTTGGGGAAATTGCTAAAAATATAGCCTAGAGCCTATGGTTTGAGGGTTGACACTTTAATAATTATATTATTTTTTATTAACCACTCCTTATGTTAGTTTTTAAGCTTTCTTCATGCGTTAATGGCGTATAATTTTTTTTTGTTTCTATTCCTATTAATAATCTATTTTCTGTCTCTCTCTAACACATGCATTCTTAAGGAAAATGTCACTGTTACACTGTAGGGTTTCGACACTTTGGACTATATACTAATAAACTGATTCTCATTAGGAATGATGTATTGAAAATTATAAAAATTCGACTTCACAAGGCAGAACATAAAATTAGAGTCTTTTTCGCGTCTTGTTTACTCAGCGACTTCTTTTTTTTTCTTCGTTTCCCTAGCTACCAGCTGTCCGATTAATATTCGGTATATTATTATTCGGATCGACGCAACAGTCACTAATATGAATAATACATTATTGGTTTTGGGACCTTAGAAGCTCTTAAAATCCATACAAAAAATCTAGGGCCGTATTTAAAAAAAAACAAAGTTGATGATGGCAGCTCAAAGACGAAACGTCGGCTTGAAAATCTGATAACACCATCTTGAATAACAGAAAAAGTAGCAATGAAAATTATGTGAAATTTATTTTGCTATATCTATTCAAATAAAGTCATAAAAAAATTAAATTGAAATCGCGAATATTCGGTTTTTTCCAAAAATCTTCTGAGTTATTCGGAATTTTTAAAATTGTAAGGTGGCATTTTGATCAGCATCAAATGGCGAAACTTTGCCTCTATTTAACCGACCTCGAATCTCCTCTAGTTTCCGAGATTCCAATGGTGAGGCTCGAATTTGGGACACCCTGTACAGGTTTATCCAACGAGGACTAGACAAGGCGATTTTTTGACTTTCCCTGTACTTGTATAAAAAAAATGAAATAGCCATCTTGTGTAATTTTCTCCCTCGAATTCGGATATGTTCAGCAAAAAACATTTGAACATCAAATAAAAGTGCTAAAGGTCACTTTGATATTATTTTTGAAATGGAACACCCTATATTTTACTACATTTTTGGACTCTCTACAAAAAACACATTTTGTGTAAAACATCCTATACCTATCTTTAGCTGTTTACTGAATATTGACAGTTGAAAGTCGGGCATTTTGACACTTTGACAGGCTCTAAAATCTAAACCGCACGAGATTAAAGAAAACGGTTTGCACATTCCTATCTTGGATTTTCATAAGCTATCGAATGATAGTAACTTTGAATTTAACCGGAGGTTTAAAACTTCCGGTTAATTTTATCCGCAGGTTAAATACGAAGATACTGTCATTCGATAGTTTATGAAAACTTAAGATAGGAATGTGCAAACCTTTTTTTCTTCAAACGTCAGTAAATCCGTCATTACTCGACTGTGTAGACGGCCGTGAAGTTTCGTTTTTCCTCCGCCGGAGCTTTATGTTTCACTTTTCCGACGGCGGAGGTAAAAGTGTTGTCATAGCAACATAGTACAGACAACAACAAACAGACAACAAAATAAGCGTCAACAACTCAAGATTTATTAAACTGCAATTTGTATTTATCACTCAATTTGTGACTGCATTTCTAAAAATCACTAATTTAGGAAAATTGGTTATTATTTAATCGAACTTACTCAATAACTGGTTATCAATACGGAATTAAAACGCAATCGGAGACACAATCTTAAAAAATTAATTATTGTTGACAGTGTCCACTGACAGCTTTATGTTACATTACCATAGCAACAACCTGTGCCTATTCACCGACACCGGTCTAGGCCGCCTTGCGAACCCACTTATCTTTAATAATAATTAGATATTATTACTATTAAAAAGAGATGTTTTTGCATTAATTTGTCGACATTTGAAGAAAAAACAGCATATTTTATTTGGAGGAAAAGTTACTTTTCATGGCTTGCTCTCTATTACCAGCCTCACTCCGCCAGAATATACTATTCTTTGATCTTGGGCGGTTTAGATTTTAAAGCCTGCCAAACTGTCAAAATACCCGACTTTCAACTGTCAATATTTGATAAACAGCTAAAGATAGGTATAGGATATTTTACACAAAATGTGTTTAGGTTTTTCTAGAGAGTCCAAAAATGTAGTAGTAATATACATGGTGCTCCATTTAAAAAAATATCAAAGTGACCAGTAGCACTTTTATTTGATGTTCAATTGTTTGTTCATTGTTGTTTTGTTGAATTCGCGTGAGGAAATTACATAAGATGGCTATTTTAGTTTTTTTTTATAGAAAAGTACAGGGAAAGTCAAAAAATCGCCTTGTCGAGTCCTCGTTGGATAACCCTATACAATAGAGTAAGTCCATCTCATTGAACGATAAGCATAATGAGTTAACTCTATTCTGTTTTTGCTTATTCTTGAAATTTTTGCGGCGGTAGATGTAGTTTTGCTCTACCTCTCATTTTTTCATTAATGTCCCTATACGTGCTTTATGCAAGTGATGTTTGCACGTTTTATATAAAAGAGTGCGTATTTTGGGGTCACTTTTAATCTTTTTGGCAATCCATGATTTTCGTCAAAGGGAAAAACCACTTGAAATATATCTGATGAAACTGTTTAAGAGGATATCTGTAATAGCCTAATTTGTACCTTTTTCTGCGTTTAACGTCACTACAAAAATACAGTCACACTCTACAACACAGTCTCAAGATCCGATCTATCCAGCGCTCATGACATTACATGAAACCATAGTCTACAGATATTCTAATATCTATAGACTATAACGAAACATTCTCCAATCCCATTATGTTTTATTATTCATCACTGGTAAATTAATTTCAGAGCGACGGAAGATCAGTTGAGGAGACTGAAGCCGAACAGTAAATTTCTAAGGCAAGTTTCCCGTGTTTTATGTAAACAGGATTTGAAGAAAGAGGAAATTGATCAGATCTCGAACGATTTGCAAACGTGGGTTACCGATGTTTCTAGAAATAGCAGAGAATTAGATCAAAGGAAGACTCATAAAATACGGTAAGTTCTAGGTTCTAGGTATATATACAGGGTGATTCAAAAATCGATCACGAAACTTAAGAGGGCGATTCTTCATGACAAAATAATGGTAGAGCTTCATATAAATTTTATTCAAAATGTCATTTGTTTTCGAGTTACAAGCGGACAAAGTTCACTTTTTATTTTTTGTTTTTTAAATTGTTTGGTTACGGAAAAACATATTCGACTAATATTTGACACATAGACTAAGTCTATTGCGCTTCATCATTTTAGAAACAGTTCACATTGATTGTGTGCCGCTAGAGGGCACTTTACCTACATTGAAAATTGTTTTTTGCCATATTTTTTTTTAGTTTTGACAGCTAGACTAGTTTTTAGCATGTTTTCTCAAAGACTGATGCAAAGCCTTTGAAAAAAGTGCTCTTCATTTAACTCGCTAGATCCGACCGTTTAGACGTAAATCACTCTTAAAAATTAAATGGTAAAATAATTTTTCTCATGTCATTACCACCAGCTACCAGGTAAGTAGTTATCAAAGTATACTAAAGTCAGTATACATGTCAGTTTAACATGAAATAAATTCGCTTTTTAAACTAATTTACAATAAACTTAAAATAATAATGGGTAATCATCAGAATTAAAATATCGAATATTGTGTTTACGTTTAATAGCTGAAAATAAATAAAACATTACTAAACAAACTAAAAACGGTTCTCAAAATGTCCCCCATTTTCACGGTTCTCAAAATGTCCCCCATTTTCTTCAATACATTTCCTAATATTCTTCAAAAAATGTCGCCTAACTCGATGAAAAATTCCCGGTGTTTCTTTAATAATTTGACACATTTCGATTATCTTTAAACGAAGATCCTCGACGTCAATAACTGGAGTATCGTACACCAATTGCTTCAAATGACCCCAGAAGAAAAAATCCATAAGATTAAGGTCTGGTGACCTCGCTGCCCATTCCAATGGTCCATTTCGTCCTATCCATCGCTCAAGATACGCTTCATTTAAATACTGCCGTATACGTATACTAAAGTGGGGCGGAGTTCCATCTTGGAGCAACCACATGTTGGCCCTTATTTCCAATGGCACATCTTCCAGATACAATCGGAGACGATTTTGGATAAAATCTAGGTATACGTCACCAGTTAATGGCCCTTCAAAGAAATTGGGACCAATAACGTAATCTTCTAGTATCCCTGCCCACACATTCAGTGAAAATCTGCGCTGATGTTTCGTTTCTACCACATTGTGTGGGTTCTCGTAAGCACATGTGTGGATGTTATGCAGATTTGTTATGCCATCACGCGTGAAACCAACTGCATCAGTGAATAATATGTGGCCAATTAGTCGATTATTGCGTTCATACTTAGCTAGGATCTGATTACACATTTCCAACCGTCTCGGCCGATCATCATCATAAAGAGCCTGCACCTTTTGCGAATGAAATGGATAGAGTTGTTCTTCTCTTAGTACCCTCCATGAACAAGCCTAACTGAGCCCTACTTCATTCCCAATTTTTCTAGAACTAGTGCCTGGATTATCTTCAATAATTTCAAGTACTCTTTCTTCTTGCTGCACATTTCTAGCATTTCTAGGTCTTTCCCTATTTCCATTATAACACATTGGAAAATGTTTGAGCATGGGGATATTTCTTCCTGGATAATTCTCCATATAATATCTTCTTGCCAACTCTGCATTACCATTTGCTTTTCCATAACAAAAATGGATATCAAAATATTCGATATTTGAATACTGATGATTATTTTAAGTTTATTGTAAATTAGTTTAAAAAGCGAATTTATTTCATGTTAAACTGACAGCTTTAATATACTTTGATAGCTACTTACCTAGTAGCTGGTGGTAATGACATGAGAAAAATTAATTTACCATTTAATTTTTAGGAGCCATTTACGTGTAAACAGTCGGATTTAGCGAGTTAAATCAAGAGCACCTTTTTTAAACGCTTTGCATCAGTCTTTGAGAAAACATACTAAAAACTAGTGTAGCTGTCAAAACTAAAAAAATTATGACAAAACACAATTTTCAATGTAGGTGTGCCCTCTAGCGGCACACAATCAATGTGAATTGTGACTAAAATGATAAAGCGCAATCGACTTAGTCTATGTGTCAAATATTAGTCGAATCGGTTTTTCCGT
>MU193770.1:0-17012 GCA_016904865.1 Pissodes strobi | reverse complement strand
TTGCCAAAAAGTTGAAATCTTTTAATGCTGCTAGGTTCAACTAATTTTGCACACCTATTTTCAAATTTTGCACACTTCTCTGGGGAAAGTTATGAGGTGTTAAACATTTGCATTTTCCCCCCCGTTTGTCAAAATTTTGAAAAATTTTGATGCTGCTAGGTTCAACTAATTTTGAAACATTTTGCACACCTATTTTCAAAGTTTGCACACTTTTGTGGGGAAAGTTATGAGGTGTTCAAAATTGGCATTTTCCCCCCAGGTTGTGAGAAAGGTGAACTATTTTGGTTCAACTAATTTTGCACGATTAACACTTCATAACTTTCCCCAGAACACACACCTATTTTCAAAGTTTGCACACTTTTGTGGGGAAAGTTATGAGGTGTTAAAAATTGACAATTAACACCTCATAACTCTCCCCAGATAAGTGTGCAAAATTTGAAAATAGGTGTACAAAATTGTGCAAAATTAGTTGAATCTAGCAGCATTAAAAGATTTCAACTTTTTGACAAACAAGACAGAAAATGCAAATATTTAATACCTCATAACTTTCCCCAGAAAAGTGTGCAAAATTTGAAAATAGGTGTGCACAATTAGTAGAACCTAGCAGCATCAAAATTTTTCCACATTTTGACAAACGGGGGGGTGGGGGGTTTTCAACATTTTAACACCTCATAACTTTCCCCACAAAAGTGTGCAAAATTTGAAAATAAGTGTGCAAAATTTGCCGAATCGAGTGATATCAATATTTTTTAAAAATTTGTTTAATACGGGGGGCAAACTTGACCGACCCAAAAAGGGTCCATCCCGAAGGAGCAATTCCCATCGTTATTAAACCGTTTATGAGTATACATAAAAGAAAATGCAGGAAGAAACCTGCAGTCCAGATTTCGATCAACAGACATAAGCCCTTTTAGCCCTGAAACCGTTTTAGCAAAACTTCCATCGACACAGTCAAAATCGGAAATGTCTTTGGATGAAAGTTTTCTTGAGTTTCTGAAGGAATCTCGTGGTTACAAAGATGATACAGCAGTTCGTAAAAGGGAAAAGAAAGTTTCCACAAGGCCAGGTGAACAAATGAAAACGAAATCAGCTCCCAATCTACAGATGCTCAAGAGGTTGATGCTTTACATGATAAAGCAGCTACTAAGTTCCTGAATTCTTCAGACACCGAAGAACCTGATGTTTTACCACCAAAGTTGCCTAAAAAGATTGTTACCAACAAAGCCAATTCAAAAAAGAAAAAATCAAAGACAACCTGCTTTAACTCTAACGTAAAAAAGCACGGAACCAGTAGCCTCAACAGTGGTCTAACAGGCAGAAATATTGATAGCAATACTGACTCTTACTGCACATTATGCAATTGCAGTTATAAAAATTACACTGGCAAAAATGATTGGATCTGTTGCATGTCCTGCTTGAAGCACTTGTAATCTTGGTTCGAATGTTCCTCCTGTGCCTCGTGCTCAATTTGCTTGATAGAATATTCTGAGTACACTAATCGAAAGGCTTGGATTAAGTGCGTAACGTGTAACAAATGAGTTTGTGGACATTGTAATACTAATAATCGTTCAAACCGAGCGAATTACGAATGTCTTGTTTGCGAGGATGATGACTAAAGACTGACTATTAGTACCTAGGTAGTATTTTACTTTGTTTACTTTGCTGGTTTACTTTTTTGAGAATGTTCCTTTTAGTTTTATTTTTATATCAGAACGTGATTGTTTTTTAAACCAAATGTGCCTTAAAACCAAAGGTTTTTATTTTAATACAATCGTTTTATAACATAAATGGCCTTTTATTGTACTCTTAGTTGATACTTCTGACCCTTAAAATATGGCAAAACTATGTAAAATTAACCAGATTTACCTTTTTTTTTGGTGTCGAACTTACCCAGGAGCTTTCGTAGTTCGACAACCCACTAAAATGCATAGGGTGTCGAAATTACCCCATACACGGTTAACTTCGACACCAAAGAGAGACAAAAAAGAAGGAGAAGGGCATGGGGGACAAAACTGATTTTCTCATGGTTGAAAGCCAAGACATCAAGTGTTACAATGGCATAAGAATCTACGGTTTCTAGTTGACATATTTTGGTAGGCGAGGCTAAATATGTCAAAAACATGTCGAAGTTCCCCCGGTTTACGGTAACTGAGGTACTTTTGAAATGATCTAGGCACACACTTCCTGATTACACTAACCCAAATTAAAAACTTTGGAAACGTGTTGTTGCTAGACTAAAAATCGCTATTAATCACCAAATTAAAAAGACGATAAGCTTTAATCCGAGCTTATTATCAAGTCGAGCAAAAAATGTTAATTAACTTGAACAATTTAATCCCCCTCAGATTGTTCTTCAGATAAAAATACAGTTCGTGGAACGCATTATGCGCTTTTGACAAATATGCCTCGTGCATGTCCGGATTTTGCATAGTATTATTTGACAAGTGGATATACCTGTTTTATTTTGTCTCATGTGGGCGAGAGTAATAAATAATTTAAAACATCTCAGAAGAAAAATTAATAATTGATGTATGAACGATTGTTCGCGATGGGGCGCAATTTATGTAGCGAAATTTAGCCATCATTCCTTTACTTTTTAGCAGGGAGGAAATTGGCTTTTTCTTAGAATAAAACTGAAACTACCGATCGCAACATGAATCGTACACGATTATTTATTGCATTTTTAATTGGTGGGCTGGGTTTTATACGTTTTTCTTCGCCTAATGATTGTCATGACTAAATTTTTATATAAAAAAAAATCAATTTCGCGAAGGTTGGAACTAATTTGCGCTAATGAGAAAATGCTTTTCTTATTACCCATGTCCATTAATCACGTACGTATGTACATTGTAATTTCGCTTACGAGGGAGTTGCGATAAATATCTGCTTTCCGCCTTGCAATGACAAAATGTAACACGTCAAACAATCATGCCAATGTTACTGTCTTATTTATTCTTCCTATTTTTAGTACGGTGAGGTCTAATCCCTCGTAAATGAATGCATCCAATAGGCAAGCTGGCATTATTATTATTATTGTAATTAATATAGTATATATTTAATTTTAATATATAAATAATAATCTTTTTATCTTTCATTACCTTTGTCTTCAATATCAAATAAAGCCATAATTATAATCGTAACTTTTCAACCTTCGCTCGTAATTTAAAAGTGTTGTCAATAAGCGAACAGAACGATATTATGTCATTTTGATAAATTAGAGTTAAATTGTAATTTGTTTTTTTTTTACTTCTGGGTATCGAGGAAGCGAAATTGGCGAATCGTGTTGGAAAAATGTATATGAAATTATACGTTTGCAGCTTTTTTGCACCTTTCGATTCGTGGAAATCGTTGAAAGTAATTGCGTTTATTTAATCTAGTGCCATAGGGAGACCCTTTAGTTTGATACGTGTTTTATTAGTCATTAATAATACTATGAACATGGAATATGCATTCGAACTCAGGGACGTATCCAAAAATCTGCTCTGAGAAGACCAATTAAAATATTTCAATTTTTTTTTTGTTTTTGCAATGTTTTCTAATTCTTTCAACTTGTCTGCATTTTGTTAATAAAAAGCTTTAATTGCATTTTACGCCCGAAATTTAATATTGTAATTTCAATCACATTTTTCGTTATGCGTTTTACTTCTTTATATTAATTATTTCCTTCTTTAGTTGTTACTATTAATTAAATATTCCTGTAAATAATTTATAGAATTAGTATCTAAAGTATTTATTTTTGACAAATTATTATTTTTTTTCTGTAGATTATTATTACACTCATTATATCATATCCGTTTTCTTTCTTAATATTAATTAATTTTATCTTTTATTTTGCATAACTTGGATTATAATAATTTATTTTTGACAAGTTAAATATGCGTTTTATTTCTCAAAATTAAGAAGCAATTTTTAGAATTAGAGTATCATAAATCAATATTATTTATATTTCACAAATGATCATATATCTATAGTTTTTTCCTTTACATTATTTTACAATTTTCAAATTTATATTATCTTGAATCATCGTCATTTGGTTTTTCCAAATAATAAGTTTACTAACAGACTATTATATTATAAGCGTTTGATTTTGTAATGTTTCGATCTCAAACTATCTTGAAATATCATCGGTTATTTTCGGCAAATTAATATTTGTCTGTTGATAATAATTTATACATTATTTTATATGCGTTTTGTTTCTTAAATGTGATTATTTTTAGATGTTGCGATTTTTTTATTTATAATACTTATCTTGAATTATCATTTATTGAAGTGAAACTTCTTTAGCGCTTATCAAGTCAAACACTCATCAAAGCTGAAACGATATTAAAGTGAACCCCCCACCCCCCCCGCCCCCCAGTCTGCCAGGAGATGGAGGGGAGAGGGGGGGGGGGGAGAACAAAACTTAAATAATTAATTTTGGCAGAACGGGAAGAGCTACGGGTTCGAAATTTTTATGGTAGGTGCGTCTCGTGGGGGGCTACCTATGGGGTTGGGGTTCTAAATTAAGGGTTTTTTTAAGGAAAAAAACCGTTTTTTTGCCGATATCTCTGCCTCGCATCGAAAATCTGACAAATCAGTGGCAGAAGGGGGGGAATTATTCCCCCCCCCCCACCTCCCGGGATACCCAAACATTTTCGAAAAAAAGGGATAAAATTGAAAAAAGGTAAAAAATTGTTGGAAAGTTTATCAAAGTATTATAAAACGAAATAAGAAAAAAAAATTATTAAAGAAAAGTTAGAAAAACGCGGTTCTCGGCGAAACAAAACCGTAGGAGTTCAGCTACGAGGTCGGGGATAACAAAAATGGGGAGAAAAAATACGCTTTATGAAAAAAAAACGAAAAATTTTTGAAAAAATTGGATAGAACGTAAAAAATGTTCGGAAAGTTAATAAAAGTATTATAAAACGAAACAAGAAAAAAAATTAATGAAAAAAACAAAAACAAAAGATTGTTCGGAAGGTTAATAAACGTATTATAAAACCAAATAAGAAAAAGATAATAATAAAAAAATATTCGGAAAGTTAAAGTATTAATAAAAACCAAACAAAGAAAAAAATATAATAAAAAAAGGTAGAGAAACGTAATTTTCGTTGAAAAAAAGGAAAAAAATAATAAAAAAAAATTAATTAAAGAGAAAAAGCTTTAAAAAAATGAAAAGTTACAAATTCCTAATATCTCTTTCAGAAGTTTCACTTGGATTGTGTGCTTATAAAGGTGAGGCACTATTTCATCTGTATTTTACTTCTTAAAATGAATTATTTGTCTCCTTATAGGCTGCGATCTCTATATTGTAGAGCTTCTTCAATAATCATCATTTACTTTTGAGAAGTTAAATTTTTTCTGTAGTTTATTAATATGTACATTATTTTATATGGGTCATACTTCTTAAAATTAATTAATTCTGTCCTTGGTTTTGCTATGTTTAGATTTTAGAGTGTCTTGAATCATGATCGCGGGGAGGACAGATCTACTTCAGGGCGTGGCAACCCTGCCCAGGCGAAGCACTTGACGTTCCACACCTTCCATCTTGGGGGCATCAGGTTCTAACCCCCTTCCTAACCCATTCTAACATCCCCACCCATCCTCACCAATGAAGGAAGGCAATGGGAAACCATCTTCATTTACTTTCCCAAGAGAACACCATGGTTTTGTTCAATATAAAATATTCCGGAGGACTAAACAGTCCCCGATCGGATCTCCGGGGAGAGCAATATTGAGCAGCGCCAACCAAAACTCGATGAATATACGTAGACTAAACCGAACAGGGACATAGAACACCCAAGGATTGCTTCAAACTGGAAAACTGTTTAAGGTCGAACAAGAGGCCCTCTCATACAAACTTAATCTGTTGGGAATGGCAGAGACGCACTGGAAAGGAACTGGGCATATCACTACAAACACAGGCAGCACAATATACCACTCCGACAATGAAACCGAAAGTCGCAACGGAGTAGCTGTGTTAATTTCAAGATCCAATACCAGAGCAGTTCTAGGTTATAACGCAATACATGACATACTAATAGTTAGTTAAAGTTAAAGGCTCAACCTTTTAACGTCAACATCATACAGACCTATGCGCCAACAACTGACTCATCCGAAGAAGATATAAAAAGCTACTACGAAGAGCTAGGCAACACTGTAAATGAACTACCTAAAAACGAAATCCTCATAATGCTCGGAGACATGAATGCTAAACTGGGACAACCCAATATAATAGAAGAAGAGCTGACCGAGTTGATCGGACCCTTCGAACTGGGTATGAGGAATGACAGGGGAGAACGAATGTTTCAATTCTGCCAGGAACATAACCTTTCTGTAGCCAACACATCCTAGACGAATATACACCTGGAAATCTCTAGGAGACAGGTACAGAAATCAAATTGACTATATCATGACCAACAATTCACGATGGAAATCCTGTATAATAGATTGCAAAACATTTTCTGGAGCTGAGTGCGGATCAGACCATCAACTACTAATAATGAAATTTAAATTACGCCTGAAAAACATAAAATGCAGACAGAAGAGAATTCGACTAACAGAAGATGCTAAAGATCAATTCCAAGCAGAAATCCAGAGCTCACTTGCCACCAACAAAGAAAATATATTGGGAAATCAGAATCCAGAACAGAAATGGCGATCTCTAAAAAAAGAAACAGCAAAAAATCTCCAACAAACACAAAACTTCACTGACCCAAAAAAAACACTGGGATAACACAAAGAAATGTCGAGATAATTAACCAAAGAAAAGAACTAAAAATGAAAGGTCTAACCACGCAAACAGGTAAAGATCAGCACAGATAGCTAAGCAAAGAGATTCAGAATCAATGTAGACAGGATAAAAACCACCACATCAAGAAAATATGCAATGAAATAGAGGAACACCAAACTGCTAATAACACTCGTGACCTACATAAAAAAGTGAAAGAACTGACACGAAAATTCAAACCAAGAACACTTAAAATTGAAGATAAGGACGGTTTGGATGGTTTTTGGGATAGCGCAGAAGGTGGAGAGTAACCATCGTTCCGGTATATGTCCTGTTTTGTATACTTCGTTAAATAAATCTAGCAGTATATCCAAGGTATCGTCGTTCATGCATTTTAATGTTTCAACTGGGATCTGATCTAGGCCTACTGCTTTCCCATTTTTGATGTTTGTTAGGGCCGTTTTTATTTATGCTTTTAATATTTTTAGAAACTCTTACGACGAACACAGTCGGTGGTGGTGTTTTTTCTTTTGATTCGTTAATATCGTTTGTTTCGGTGTTTCCCGGTTATTTTAATTGTAAAATTTTGCACAGTGTTAAATTGCATCACCAGCTATCCTTCTCTAATCTTTTAAGTTTGTTTTAATCATAATTTGGTAGTTAACGTACATTTTCTTTCCTGTTTCGTGCCTGCATTCCGTATCGTAAAAGGTGCAAAAACCGTAGTTCCAAACATTGATAAGACCTACCTATAGTGCGTTTCATCTGCACATCTCAGTGCTTTCCGTGCATTTTGATATCGATCCAGCTATAGTTGGTTTCACTTCGACGATTCATCAACGCTGGTCATGGAATGCTCAAAGTGTGAGGCTGTGCTGAATGATAAGGAGGTAAAATATAGGATAATTTGTGATTTCTGTGGAGCGGTGAATTGTTTATCATGTTCCAATTTCACTACCTCAGAGGCCCAAGTCACACAGTTGAAGAGTAGAACAATGTTGTATGCCTGTAAAGATTGTGTAAATGTTGTTAAATCACACAGTAAGGAGGCGCAAGGAGACAACATATCCAGCATGAAGCAACAACTGCAGGATGTTTTTAATTCAATGTACAGTAGGCTCTCTAACAAGCTAAATCAAAAGGTCGATGGTTTAAACAACTCATTTTCGGATAAATTCGCTCATGTCCACAGTCAGTTGGCTGCATTCGGCACCAAGCAGGATACCTGTATGGGCGTACTGAGTGACGTATCCAGCGATATCTCCTTAATAAAAAGCAATGTTACTAATTTGAATATTTCTAAACGCACTTCACTTCAAGAACCTGCCGGTGTACTGGAAAATAGTAGCATGGTTGCTACCACAAACAGCAGCAACAATAATAAGGGCATGGATGCATGCGCTCCTAGAATACTTGAACTTGAACGCAGAAACTCAGAACTTCTCAGGAGGATGGACTTTTTGGAGAAAGAACTACAAGGGTTAAAAACTCAATTGTCCATTGCTAACACCAGTGTAGTGCAGCAAATGCCAACAGGTGAGGTGAATTTTCCATTGCCTGGCGTGGTCCATAAACAACATAAACAAAATAAAGAATCACCATTAAAAGGAAAGTCTTTACAGGGAACTCCTCAGGTTTCTGCAGGTTCATCTTCCCAGAGGGGTACACAGCAGCCAATTATAGGTACAAGTAGTAATGGCAGTGGCCGTCTTACAGCTGCCGAAAGACGTCAGTGGCTGTATCTTGGTCGATGCGACCCTAACACTATTGAAGAGAATATACTGGAGTATGTCAAGGATCAGCTGCTGATTTCTGATGTAAAATGCTTCGTCCTTGATAAGAATGAGGATGTGGCGTCTTTCAAGATTGGCGTCAAGGAGTCAATTCTTAGTGGATTACTTGACCCGAACCTCTGGCCTGCTGGTACAGCAATAAAGGAGTTTCGTCCCCGGTGCCCTTTTAGAACCAATAACGGGACTGGAAATTTTCAGCCCGGAGGAGGGGTGGATCAGCGTCACCAGAAGATGCAACGGTTCTGTACCAGAATGTTCGAGGTCTAAAAACAAAACTTAGTGACTTTCTGTGTGCAACTCTTGCAGAATCGTACGGTTTAATAGCCCTAACTGAGACTTGGTTGGATGACACGATTAGTGACTCTGAATTTCTTGACGCGCGTTATGTGGTTTACCGGACGGACAGAAACTCTGATAATAGTAGCAAAACTCGTGGTGGTGGTGTTCTGCTCGCTGTCAATAACGTTTTTAAGTCTCGACGCCTAACTTTCAACAACCCTGCAGTGGAAGAGGTGTGGGTGTCCGTGACAATTGGGAACCGGGTGTACTGTATGGGTTGTGTATATTCCTCCCTCTATGGATATGACGTACTATGAGTTGCATTTAAAATCGGTAACTCAAGCTTGTGAATTATTTGACAATGTATTCGTCATAGGCGATTATAATCTTTCACACATAACTTGGTGTTTACATGAGGACCTCTTAGGTTTATTACCGGGAAATGTAAGATCTGTTACGGACGCTTTATTGTGTGATACTACTGCGTATTTGGGTCTATCCCAATATAATGATATAACCAATGTTAATAATGCTATTTTAGACTTATGTTTCGCAAATTTTGAGCCTCACTCAATTGCTGGATGCGGTGGTTTAGTCAATTGTGATCCTTACCATCCGGCGTTAGAGTTGTCTTTATCTCAGAGTGAGAGGGCATGTATGAGCCCTGCAGATTGTGTCTGTTATGACTTCGAAAAAGCCCAATTTTGCGTGATTAACAATTACTTTCTTAATTTTGACTGGCTCTCAATTTTAGATGATGACATGGATATTTCTGTCGGAAATTTCTATTCTGTAGTGTACGACTGTTTCAATATGTTCGTACCTCTAAAACGGCGCCGCTTTGGTGAACGTTTTCCTGTCTGGTTTTCGAATACCTTAAAGAATAAAATACTTGTAAGGAAAAAAGCACACAGAATTTTCAAGATCTCAAATTGTATTGCTGATTATGATTCTTTCAGTGTGCTGCGCAACCAATGCAGGGCTCTAACTAGGGAATGTTACGAGCAATACATAAAGAATACTGAAAACTCTATTTCTTCCAATGTAAAGTCTTTTTGGAAGTACATAAGAAATCAGAGGGACCAGGGTACAGTTCCAGGGGAAATGTTTCTTAATACAAGTAGTGCCAATAATGGCGTTGATATTGCGAATCTCTTTGCAGAGTTTTTTGCATCTGTGTACAATCCGAAAAGACTATCAAATAATATATCTGTTTTGAGTGAGAATGATATTATCTCTAAAATCCCTTTAACCGCCAGTGACTTGGAAAGGTTGTTGTCTGAGGCTGATATAAGTAAGGGGCCTGGTCCTGATGGCATCCCAAATCTCGCTCTGAGATCATGCTCTCGTACCCTCTATATTCCTCTAATGCACATCTTCTCACAATCCCTTGCTAGTGGTCTTTTTCCTGAAGTCTGGAAACTATCCTACGTAACTCCTATACACAAATCTGGTAGCAAGGGAGATGTGAGTAACTATAGGCCTATTAGTATTATCTCTGCAATACCAATGTTGTTTGAGCGTCACGTTGAGAGGCATCTCTCGTACACGTTTTCTAACATAATCCTGAGTCAACAGCATGGTTTTATTTCTGGTAGGTCTGTAGATACAAATTTATTTCTTTTTACAAACTTTATTAATAGAACATTTGAGGAGAATTGTGAGACCCATGCTATATATACTGATTTCAGTAAGGCTTTTGACAAGGTTAACCACAGTTTGTTGCTCTCGAAGTTGGCATGTTATGGGGTCTCCGGGTCTTTATTCTCTTGGCTGGAATCATACTTATCTAACAGAAAACAGCAAGTGAAAATTGATGGTTATTTGTCAGTACCTTTCTGTTCCACCTCTGGTGTGCCTCAGGGATCCCGTTTGGGGCCATTTCTTTTTAGTTTATTTATAAATGGTGTTGGTGTTTGTCTGTCATCACATTTCTTAATGTTTGCTGATGACATGAAATTATTCTGTCAAGTATCATCCATTCAGGATGTATTGATCTTGCAGAATGATCTGTGTTTGATTTATGACTGGTGCCAACGCAATGATATGCTGCTCAATATTAAAAAATGCTTTTTCATGAGGTTTAGTAGGCTTCTATGTAGACTTCCTGTCCAATATCATATAAACGATATTCCAGTTAAAGAAGTATCTATAGTCAAGGATCTCGGTGTTTACTTGGGCACTAAATTGACGTACACTGAGCATTTCGAAATTATTGTTGGCAGGGCCAATAGAATGTTGGGATTTATTAAGAGGTCTTGCAGAGATTTTACTGGTGTGAACGCATTAAAGGTACTATATATCTATTCTGGAATTCTCTTGCATTGTGTGGTCTCCATATTATCAGACCCACATAAATAGACTCGAACAGGTACAACATAAATTTATTAAATTTGCAAAGTACAAACTTCTCCTTCAAAACATTTATCTTGGTGAAGAGCAGACTATGTCATACCTGGGATTGATTTCATTATCCTGTAGGAGGGAATACTTCGATGCCTGTTTTGCTTTTAATATTATCAATAGTTTCATAAAAAGCCCCGAGTGCCTGGAACTCTTTCAATTTCACATTCCTACTTACCGAACACGAAGTAAAACACTTCTTCACATACCTTACTGTAGAGCGTGGTACTTGCTGTTCAGCCCCATCAATAGGATTTCAGCTAATGTAAACAAGCATTGTGAAAGGCTGAATTTCTTTAATAGTTCAATGGTTCGTTTTAAGAGTGAGGCTAAACGGATAATTTTAGATTAGTTTAGATTAGTGTAAATGTAATAACTAATTACTTACTTGAAAATGTTGATACGTTGATGAATAAATAAATAACTAAATAAATAAATCTTCTACTTCAGTTTCCATTTGTCCTCTTTTATTGTCTCCAAACAACTCATTGATATATTCTGTCCATTTTTTTAGTTTCTGATTTGTATCCAAGATTAGCTTCCCGTTTGCATCTTTGAGTATTCCTGGTTGTCTTTTTCTATTAGTATGTCATCTCTTTTATTTTTTTTGTGGGTGTTAAAACTGTCATGTTTTTTCTGATAATCCTCTATCTCTTCACATTGTTCTTTTATACATTTTTCCTTTGCTTGTTTATTTTTATGTTTTATTTGTTTGTTTATCTCTCTATATTTCGTATCATCTCTGTTCTTGAACTGTCGTCTTTCGTCCATTAACTCAAGGATCTTCTCTGTCATCCATTGCTTCTTTCTGTATGTTTTTGGTGTTAACACTTCCTTTTAACTTTTAGTTATTTTTGTACTCATTAGAAGCCATTTGCTTTCTATATCAGTGTTTTGGAGAATATCTTCTTTTATATTCATCAGTTCTTTGTTGATTTTCTCTGTCAAACGTTGCTTTGTTTCTGTATCTATTAGTTTGGTAGTATCGATTCGGGTATTTTCTGATCTTCTTATTATTTGTTTCGATCTGAGCCTAATTTTGGTTACTACAGGATTTCTAAACCGCATACAATCAAAAAAACCCGAACTATATTATAGCCAGGCCGAGTATCAGAAATATTACGATTCATCCAGACAAAACACGCCGACCGAAATAAATCCCAATTAAAACTTTTCGTTCGAGTTTCAAGGTCGGGTCAATAGTTTGGGCTATTTTTAAATTTGCTAAAATTCGATTAGTTTTTTTGGATACGGCTTTTCTGTATTTATAAACCAAAAATCGGTTTCGTTGGTAATATAATTAATTGGGGAGTCAGCGTTCTGAGCCACTGGACGATGCAGGCAGGAGCGTAGAGAGAAAGTATTTGCAGAATGAATCCCATTGATTTCAAAATAATACAAAAATTGATCAATAATTGAAATAAACACAGAATTAACTAATTTACTAAACAAGTAGGAAAAAGATGTTATAGAAGTTACAACAGAAATGGAATTGTAAAAAAATTAAAAAATTAATCGAATGGAAAATAATTGTAACAAATATAGAATTAATTAATTTACTAAACAAGTAGGACAAAGATGTTATAGAAGTTATCAAATAAATTAATCCAATGGAAAATAATTGTAACAAATATAGAAATAATTCATTTACTAAATAAGTAGGGCAAAACTGTTAAATTAATCCAATGGAAACATAGAATTCGATATTTTTCTAAAGAAGTAGGTAAAAATGTCATAGAAGCTATGAAGAAAATTTTAGAAATAATTGAAGGGAAAATAATCGTAACAAACATTGAAATAATTAATTTACTAAACAAATAAGCCAAACAAGCTATAGAAATTATGAAATAAAGGAAATTAAAAAAAAATAGAAGTATGATCGAATGGAAAATAATTGTAAATAGCATAAAAATGTTATAAAAGCTATGAAACATATAAAATTTAAAAAAAAATAATAAAAAATTAATTGAAAGGAAAATAATTGTAACAAACATAAAATCAATTCCTTTAATAAACAAATAGAACAAAATTCTTACAGATCTCATGAAAACAATGATAGGAAAAAATTGATATAATTGTAACAAACATAGAATTAATCAATTTACTTAACATATAGGACAAATAAATTTGATCGATGCTGCATTATTTCAACGAAAATATTTTTTTGTTAGCTAAGCGCATAAATTTTCCTCGGAAACTAATTTTTAATTGATTATTAAAATTGTTTAATTAACGATAAACAACCTATAATTATTTCGATGCTGTTAAACGCAATAAGACAAAATACCATAATTATCAGCGGTATTAAAACAAACGATTAAACATCTAAAAAATACAATCACGAAGCAAACATTAAAGATATATTTTTCTCGTGAGATAATAGCCATTTTGAAACATGAATTAATTTGTAGTTTGTTTAATTTTCATTCACCATCAAAAAATTAACTTTAAATTTCAAAGCAGGGCACTCATAGGTATATTATCATATTGTCGCATAGTAATATTCTCCCTTTAATTATGAAGAAAATCTAGCAATTTTCCTCCTCGGCTCGTTATGATGGCTCGGCCATGCGGTTTGGACAATTTTCTGTCAATTTAATGTATTTCGGAAATGACAAAAAGGCAGTACACGTCCAATGTGCATGTCTTAAACAAAACTAAAAATTTAGTATTAAGTAAGTTTTAGGAGCTTGAACTCCAACTTTATTTAAAAAATATTAGCTTCGCTCAAAATTTGTACCTGGTAGGAATGTAGTGGACTCTAATTTCAATGCATTCCATATATTTTCCCTGGATCAACTAGTTTTTCGTGATTCGGTTCTTAAGCAGTTTGTTTTTGCTTTCCTTTGGTTATCTTAGCCTCTAGAAACGCTTTTCGCTGTTAATCTACAGTTAATTTGAATCTTTCATTTTCCTAAAAGAATTAAAGCTTTTTGTATTCGTTACCTTATGGTGAAAGTTAATTGCGGGCATCTACTACCATAAAATGCCATATTATTTCGGTGTTCGTGAGTTTTGGGTTTTGGTTAATGGAACATTCGTTAAAATCAGATTTATTTCTTGTCTGAAGGTCTAGAATGGTGTGAATTGTCATCTGGATTTAACATTTTAGAGATGAAGACAGCATTAACAATTGTTCAACAATTATCGACACACCTTAAGAAGTACCGTATTTTTATGGCTGTAATTAAAAACCCTTTCTACTAATGCAACACGATTTATATAGACAATATAATTGATTTCGAATATACTGTTAATTATTAGTTAAAAAAAATACGTTTTATGACCGCTAAACACCGACAATTAATTGCAAATATGGTTTTATTACTTGAAATAATATACCGTTAATTTATAAATTATGGCTTTGTGTGTGTGAAATCGGAAAGAAATGTACTGAAAATATTAAATTTTAGAAGGGCGGAAAGTGATATTTTTCCGCACGCGAATGCAGTTGAACGAGCGACTCGTATCAGAATTCGGACAGCAATGGAGTGCGGAAAAGACACTTTCCGCAACTGTTAAGTATAATATTTTTTCTACCAGCAGGGTGCCAAAACGTGCACCTTTACGCAAGCATATTAGTGCGGAAAAGTACTACTTTCCTCTATATTATATTTGATAATAAAAAGTTTTGAGTGCTAATATAAATACAAACAGTAGTAGAAATAGAATAGGCGGTGAAAATAATGAATATAAGAAAATCAATAAAATTAAAAATAATGATATAAAAATAATAATAAATTAGCAAAAAGACTAAAAGTGGTACTTTTTCGCACGCGAATGCAGGTGAATTCGGTCAACAATCGTGTGCGGAAAAGATATTTTCCGGAACTGTTAAGTAGCCGAGTACGAGCCTGCGGAAAAGTGCACTTTAACGCAAGCATGTGTTAAATTTGCGAAATCTAATAAAAAAAAGCCTGTGAGAAAAAATGTGTCAATTTATCAGTGCTAATGAAATGTTATAATAAATAAAAATTAAGTAAAAATAGCTGCAGTAAAAGAATAAATATTAAAAATAATGATAAAAGATATTGAACACAAAACTATTATAAAAATAAAAATAATGGAAAAATTAAGAATAAGAAGAAATTTTAATTGTATTAATAAATTCGATATATCCGACTTGGGATTTACTACAGATGTCAACGGGAAAAATAATTAAAATAAGAGTAAAAACAAGAATGAAAAAATAATAAAAATATAAAATTAATTAAATAAGTTCGAAATGGAAATAAATCACAATATTTCTAATAAATCTGATGTATCAGACATTATCCACTCTTGTTATCGACACTTGCTAGACAAATAATGATACAATAATAATAATAAATATATAAATTAAATTAGAAAAAGGAATGAGTCACATTTGTATTAATAAATTCGATATATCTGATTATCATTCGGTTATACTACCGACGCCAATGGGAAAAATATTGAAAATAAAAGTTGTAATTAAAAAATAAAAAAATTAAAATAATTAAATATATTACAATTTTATTAATAAATCTGATATATCCGACGTTGTCCACTTTTGTTACTCACTCTCACGAGACACATAATGATAAAATAGTAGTAGTAATAATATAAATAATAATAAATATATAACTAAATATAATAAAATAAATTAGAAAAGTAATTAAGCCACAATTCTATTAATAAATACGATATATCCGATTATCATTCGGATTTACTACCGACGCCAATGGGAGAAATAATGAAAATAAAAGTTATAATTACAATAAAAAAGATAATAAAAAAATTATGTGCCTCACCTGTGTGCTTAACACAATGGAAGTGAAACTTCTAAAAGAGATATCAGGAATTGAGTTTTTATATTTTTTGAAGCTTTCTTTTTCTCAACTTCCCCCCCCCCCCCCCCCCGTTTTGACACTTTTTTCAATTTTTTTTTATTTTTTTCAACTTTATTTTCTCGCCAAAAACCGCTTTTTTCTAACTTTTTTTTAATTTCTTTCTCCTTATTTCGTTTTTAATACTTATATTAACTCTCCGAACATTTCTTTTTCCTTTTTCTTATTTGGTTTTATAATACTTTTATTAACCTTTCGAACAACCTTTTTTTTCCTTTTAATTCATTTTTTTCTTATTTCGTTTTATAATACTTTTATTAACTTTCCGAACATACATTTACGTTTTTTTTCAATTTTTTCCAAATTTTAAAAATTGTGTTTTTTTCTCATAAAGCATTTTTTTCATCCTTTATATATATTTTTTCTTATTAGTTTTATAATACTTTTAATAACTTTCCTAACAATTTTTACGTTTTTTAATCCTTTTTCTCATTTTTTGTTTATTCAATTACAATTTCATTAATAAATCTGATATATCCGACGTTATCCACTCTTGTTAGAGATACTCACGAGACACATAATGATGAAATAGTAGTAGTAATAATAATAGAAATAATAATAAATATTTAACTAAAAATAATAAAATAAATTAGAAAAGGAATTAAGCCACAATTGTACTAATAAATTCGATATATACGATTATCATTCGGTTTTACTAGCGGCACCAATAGAAGAAATAATGAAAATAACAGTTTTTATAATAGTAAAAAAGACAAAAAAAAAATAATTATATAAATTAAAATAGTAAATTAAATTATAATTTTGTTAAAACACGACATTGTCCACCCTTGTTACAGACATTCATAAGACACAATGATAAAATAATAATAATAATAATAATAATAATAATAATAATAACAAAAATGTAAATTAAAATAATAAAATATATTAGAAAAGGAAACAAATGGCTAATGGCTGCATTGTATTGGCTGGCAGGAACGTCAAACTGGTGAGAGGAGT